>BQNB010101503.1:0-24454 GCA_026074375.1 Tanacetum coccineum | reverse complement strand
CAAAAAAGGTAAGATCACAAATATATGCATAAATGGATGGCCTAAAAAACATCCCCTAAAAGTCATAATATAATACTTCAAATTATACACAATTGCCGCATAGCAGTTTAGTACCAAATACAAACAATCAATTTTTGTAGCAGAAATTGCAAAACTAAACAATGTTTCCTAATTTAGCTTATGAGGGTTGTGAATTTAGCTTGTGTAGTTTGATGAATTTCACATGTGCCTCTTTATATTAACAGCGGCTAAACTCATACAATACCAATTAAAAATACAAAAGGATCATATTATAGGATCAATCATACATATGAGTTTGTTTAAATAAATGAACTCCATCACAGTGTAAACCATAGTGATCTTCACCAATGACTATAAAACCCCAAAAAATTCCATATCTATATATTGACATATACAGATGAAGCCCCAAAAATAGAGACTAAAACGCATCCGTCGTTGTCTTAATAGATGATAATTCAATTGCATTCCATATCTCGTACACTTTTATATAATGAATATTAAAGGTTGCAAATTGGTACAGATGAGCTAACATGTTACTTCTAGAAACTATTGTAGTTATTTAAAAGTTGTTCTACATTCAAATCTCGCACAACTGAATTCACGACACACTTAAACAACTCATTGGGTGTTTGGGATTGCTTAATAAAACTGTGTATCTGCTAATTCTTTTGAAACTGCTTATCGATGTAAAAGATCCTCGATCGTTGTTGAAAAAAAATTTATATCTTATATGATCACAAAACCATGTAATTACAGTGACTAATCTAGTTTTTTTAAGATAAATGTGCTTCTATTGTCAGATTCCAAATGCTAAAAACTGATTGTTGCACCATAGTGATATGTATCGCTATAGAAAGCAATAGCTCATACCTCAAGCCACTCGAAAAGACTATGTTCAAATTTTGCTACCGATACACCAATCTTTTCAACAGGAAGTTCCGGTATGTCACGTCTATCACATAAGCAAGTGCATCTTCTCTACTCTCCCAGCTCACCAAAATAACAAAGCGAGTCACAAACGAATGGCATATGTAAAATGTTGTAGATATATAGGCATGAAACACATACCTTACCTTGTTAGTGTTCATATGCTTCCAAAACGCAGTGTATATTCAGAGCCGTCTAGAATCGTTAGCATGACCATGTACTGTAGAAGCCTAGCCTGTACTTTTTCCTTGTCACCTTTCAGTAATCCTTCTCAGCTGCCGCTCCAGCCTCTGTCGAGCCACCTTCTGGAAAAATAAAATAGACAAATTGGACTTTTTTTTGTTGACATAAGCAACTCTTGACTATTCAAATTTGCTTATGCTTTTTGAAACTGAGCAATTAATTGAAACAACATATTTCATATTCATACAATCACTTTAGATAGGCAATCCTAAACACCCTAAAGAATGCTAACTTCACCACCTAATAGTCATATAAGCAAAATGTATAGGTAAGCCCCAACACCCTCAAAATTTGATTCAGATAATCACGCTCAAAATTGTCAACCTTTACAAAACGCGAGTAAGATACAATAACCACATCTAAGAGGGTGTTTGCGAATTCCTATTTTAAGAAAATTCAATTCAAGCAGTGATGCGACAAAATAATCTAAAATAAATGACATGTTAAAACGCGAGTTATGTCAACCCCCGATTACCGCGATTTGATCTATACGTTCATATATTTTTTAGTAAGATTCTAATGTAAAGACCTAAACTTACAGGCTCTTGGTAGACCCTTTTTTGTCTGTTATGTCCCATGTGTTTATGGTACTGTGGTTAACTTGGGTGTCGTGGGTCTCAATATGGTGTCCTTTCGTATAACGTATTGATGCCTTAGGTCTGAATATTACTATTACGCAGCAAATCTAAATCAAATATGCCTATTTTAAACCAAACATCCGCATCCCACAGCAAAATAAGTGAAACACGTGAACCTCATAAACGCAGTCCGCATCAGACGTATCCACCAACACCTTCACATCATACCCGGAATTCAAAACACAACACCTAATTCAACCATACACAAACTAAGCTACACTTACAGAAAAACTTTGTATAAAAGCTCAAAAAGGTTTTAAAATTATTTTGTAACACTCAATAGTCGAATTTTAAACACCAAACACCGTAATTTTCTTATAAAAAGAGAAACAGCAATAATTAGAATAGAAACTAACCATTTGCTTCCAAATAGAAATCAAACATTCTGCCGCATTCTTACGTACCAGCCCAAAATAGAGGCACACCGCTCAGTAGGATGTAAAGTACATCCGTGAATACTTGACCTACACGGTATCATAAAATTTAGTTACTCGTTAACACTAAGCTCTGGATATAATTAGCAACATTCATATTGTGGTAATTTGAATTTTACCTGGCCTGAAGGATACTGAGAGTCGAAAATCAAATGCCTTGAGAGAGAAATCGTCATCTCTGTTAACCACTAAGAAATTTTCAGGTTCCAAGTCTTTGTGCATAACACCAAATGAGTGGCATGCCTCAACAACACTCACAATGGTCTTTGTCAACTCAGGAGCCTTCCTCTCACTATAATGCTCCCTCCTATCAAATAATTCACCTCCATTGCAATGCTCTATGACAATATGAACATATAAAGGATCCTCATATACACCCTTAATGGTGACAATATTTTTATGTCGTGATGGTGCATTACCAGAATCTCTCTCATGGCGTCTTCCAAATCCTCTTTGGAAATCAACTTCCTCTTCGAGATTGATTTGCAGGCATAATCTACCCCGGTTGCAATCTCAGTACTCAGATAGGTGGTACCGAACCGACTCTGACTAACATTCAACCCAATGTGTAGACGTCACAAATTCTTTCAGTTTTATGACCGAGAACGTAATAAGCTTGATTAGAGTGACGGTCCATTACTCCATTTTGTTTTCTTTCTTGGATTAACCCGATATCCCGCCCGCTTCAACTCATCTCCCAATCCATACCCAACTTTGGAGTCAAAATATCCCTTGTAGCGTTCCTATACTTTTCTATCTTCATCGATCATTTCCCTACCAATTTCAGCCCACATGTACTTGTATCTGCAAATGTTCGACTAATACATTAGATTGATTCAATAATGCAATACAATGCAAATCATGTGTCGTCGTACTAAACTAACTTTCAAAAATATTTCAATATATATATATATATATATATCTTGACCGAAGACCAAGAATTAAGCAACTTACTTTGCTGCAGTTGTCATCTATTTAGTTATTTGAATGTGGTGATGATTATTTACCGCTGTTTGGAATTAGCCCCAAAACATCCCATCAAAAATCTTAAAATAAATCCCGATTACCTTGACGGAGGACATGAATCTTTAATTTCAGGTTTCTCTACGCATATCGATTTTCATCGTTGCTATGTCTCCTATCATACCGAACCTACTGATCCTGCACCCATTTCACATTTCAATGGTCGAAAACACGACGATAATGTTTAAATCAAAAATCAGTATATGTTTGGATTTACTTATGAGCTTGTAAAATACACACAACTTTCCAAATAAGCACGTCACAAACAGCTTAAATTAGCTGATAAGCTTTATTACAGATATTAAGCAATCGTCTTTTCCAATTAACTTTTAGTGCTTTCATTGTTCCTTGTTATCTATATAGATGTTTTCATTTCCCAATTATAATGCTACTGTATGTACTACGTATAGATTCATACTAATCTATTGATAGCCACATCTATTGATAACAAATATCCAATCTTTCATTTACCAATATATGCAACATCAGTAGCCACAATCAATTGTAATACTTTATAAAGAAAACAAAACTAACACCAATGCGATGACTTGATTCCTAAATTTCAAAACAACAAATAATTCCTCTCTTTTTAACTTTTATAATTGCACACAATAAACAATCTATCGATATATACCAAACTCGAATGTTGCATTCTGTAAGCCTTTTATCATGACCAACATAGAGCTACATCGGAAATTTCACATGAAAATTGTACTTAAATCGTCACATCTGCTCCTTAATCGCTGGCCAAACATCCACCAAACAATAACCCATCTCTCAACTTTTGTTTGACCCATCATGACGCGGATCCAAATTCGGATCCGGACCCTTTCTTAATGGTAACAAATTAGCACCTATTTCTAATGGTCACAAAGATCCGGATCTTGATATAACCGGTGGACCCACTTCTGCTCCGACCCGGTTTACTGACCCGGTTCTTGTTTCTTGATCTTGCTGGAGATAAGCCTCTAACTACTTCATCTTTTAATGTGGTGAAAAACCCTTTATTTTTTTCCATTTTTATGAAGAACCCAGATGGGATTTAAGCTCAAAATCACTAGAATGAAAAGGGTATGGCAGTATGAATATGAAGATCAGAACTAAAGATAAATTTAACCTCAAGTTTTTTTTGGTGTAGATTTATAAAAAGAATTAATAATAAAAAGTGATTTATAATAAATAAATTAAAAAAATAATAATAAAAAGAATAACAAATGATATTTTAGTCATTGCACATTGTCAAACAAGGGTATTTTAATACTTTAAAGCTGTTTTGCTAGTCAATCTAACGGAGTTAACGGAATTGTACCAAAAGTGGAACGAAACTATGTGATTTGGACCAAAACCAAAACTTTTTTGAATTTTGGACCAAAAGTGAAAAACGCACCAAACCACAAGAACCAAAAATGTACTTAACTCTTTTTTTATTGAGCTGAAATTAAACGAGAAAAATAATTTTGGAAGACAAAAAGAGTAATACATTTGTATTCTTAAGTTATTAATTGGTTTGCTGAAAACACAAGAATCAAACTTTAGGTCGTAAAATTTATGAAAAAAACTTAATTAAAAGCTAATACTATATTTTTTTTAAACAAACATGATTATAAATGTAAAAAAAATGCTTTGCAAAGTCGTAATAGGCTAATAGCTCTATTTTGGGAAGTCAAAATGTGAGTATGTTTAGATTTGTGATTTTTATTTATTGTTTATCTTTATTGGAAATGTAAACAAAAAAAATTCAAAATCTTGAACTAAAGAAGAAATGTTTAACTATTTTCAAACGTGATAACTCAAAATGCCCATATCGGGTTCTAAACGCAGTTTTCGATATAATATTTCTTCTCGTACTCTTAACTGATGATATCTTGAACGAAAGATCTATTTGAGAAAACAAAATGCACCTTGGCAACTTGATCAAAAATGTCGTCAATTCTAGGGAGTGGAGAGCGGTTTTTTTATAGTCAACTTATTTATTTTCCCTGTTACGTCTATTACCTCATTCTCATCCACACCGTCTTTTTCTTAACAAAAAGCAAGGGTGGCTCCCTATTGGTAAATGACGGGTCGAATGAAAACCTTCTTTTATAGCTCCTTTAGCTGGTTCGACAACTATATCATATCTGACGGTTGCTACACGGTATGGTGATTTAACAAATGGCGACGCGCCTGGAATTCATAGCGTGGCGGAATTCTATCTCAACTATCAGGAGGTAAACCTGACAGGTCATCGGGAAAATACCGCATGGAAGTTCTTCGGTCTACCCTGAATGTCATCAATATTCTTTTCATCAGCCTTGGATTCATCGAAAGTGATCAGGATCCTTTTTCGGCTCCGCCTCTGTACTTCTGAAATCTCGCCTTTAGGTAAGTGGAATTACGGACAATCTTTCAGAACAATATATGACAGGCTCTGGGGTATGACCTACCAATTCCATGACAATAATTAAGTCAAACTATCCTAGTGGGTCGGGTTTGGGTGTTAGGTCAATCTGTACACGTTAATAAGCAAGACTAAGGTACAACCTCGTTAAAACAGTGTTGGTATCTAACCACCTTTAAATCTGCTAAACTTTACTTCATATAATAGTGTTTTTAGCGGTTGAGGCAATATCAAATTAAAGGTGTAAACGCAGAAGATACAATCTCTTCTCAGCACTAGAATCAACGAGATAAGTAGGTAATACAGCGTAGTGATCATTAAGAAGAAATGTACCCGTGACCACATTCGGATTATGCTGCGGATTTTCAACCACCACGTAAGCTCTCCCATGAGCTCCCGCATTCGGTTGGTTCCTTCCTTTTGGACACTTGTCCTTGAAATGTCCTTTTTCACCACATCCATAACAAGTCATATCCTGGAGAGGGTTAACTCCTGCATCTGGAACCCTAACCCTACAATCTTTCTCCCGATGTCCGGTTCTTTGGCACTTCTAACACTTTGGAGGGCATTGCCCATTGTGGTGAGAGTTGCAACGGTTCCACCTTGGTAGATTCCCAGCATAACCTCTATTTTCAGTTGGGGCTGCAACATAGGCCCTGGCAGTTTCCTGTCTCATGTTTTGTTGTTGGTGATAGTTGTTGTTTCGGTTGCGGTTGTTGTTGTTATTGTTATTGTTGTTTCTTTGGTGGTCTTCCCACTTCCTTTTATTGCTTTCACCAATTCTGGTAGCCCTACCCTGAACTGCTTGATCAACCAGTTCACGGGCCATGTTGATGGCATCATGCAGAGTTGCAGGTTTTGAAGAAGTGATATTTCCTTTGATTCTTTCAGGAAACCCACAAACATACTTTTCAATCTTCTTCTTTTCAGTAGGCACCAATTCATGACACATCAAGGCCAGCTCATGGAAACGATTGTTGTATGCCTCGATGTCATCTCCTTTCAGAGTCAGAGTCCAGAGCTCTTGCTCCATCCTTTGGATTTTGATTGCTGGGCAATATTCCGTAGTCATCATCGTCTTGAATCCAGTCTAAGGAATACGGTTAGCATTGACGAGCCCTAGGGTGTGCACGTTCCCATTCCACCATGTTAACGCACGACCCTCGAAAGTACTAGCAGCAAACATAACTTTGTCTTCCTCGGTACACTTGTAAATTTCAAACACTTGCTCCACCTTCTCTATCCAACGCCTTAAACCAACCACACCCTCCGTTCCATTAAATGAATGAGGCTTTCCATTCATAAAGGTCTTGTGCGAACAACCTTGCACATTCACAGTTCCTTCAGTATTCCCAGTGTTTCCTCCTGAACTTTCAGCACTATCTAGATTAGCCCTAGACTTTTCGTATTCTTCAATAGCTTTAGCTACACGTTTCTCCACCAACCTCTTAACATATTTCTTTTTCAATCTTCTGGGCGGCATGATTCTGTCAACAATACAAGTACAAAATTCGGTAAGAATTTGTAGGAGTACGTCGAGTCGAGGTATATGATACTAACGGAGGATATAAGAATACTACAATACTCATGAATTTATCATCAATACAGTATGCAATTCTATAATGAATCCACGTAGCCACAAGATTAAATTTCACAATGATAGTTATTTAAACAGTGATGCTTTTATAAATAACATCATTAATTAGAATGGTCAATATTTATATATCGACCGATACGAATGAATAGTAATACGCTAAAAGATAGACATAAGGGATCAAAATTAAACCAAGTATTATATATATAAACTATATAATACAATACTGATAATCAGACGAGTAAGTAAGGATTGGGGAATACGCGCGCGGATATCGGGTAAGCGATGACAGATTCTGCATTTTGAAAATGAAAAAAAAAATTGGTTATAGACTAGGTTTTGAAAATGACCCAGTTCCCTATAACATTGGCTCTTGATACCAATCTGTAACACCCCCAAATTCTGGTATGCAGCGGAATAGTAACAATGGGGTGCTACGTCAAAGTACAACAATCAAGATATAGGAAACGACCTCAAAGAGACGTTTAAATAAACATGGAATGCGTCGGTCCATGATCTTTGGGATTTTTGTTACCAATATGGGAGTGGTGATCGGTTGTTTTCTAGCTGCAAAAATAAGTTCCAATTCGGGTTCATCGATTTGGTTTTGTACGTTTTATAAACGTTAATGATATCAATCAGTTAGTTTCCAATCTAAGAACGGCTTGATGGGTGGTTTCAATTTATTTTGCGATGTGGCGTAAGTATGGTCGTAATTATTTTTCGACCTGTGGAAACGTTATAGGGACGGCAAACCCTAAGTTGTAGGTTCGAACTCTCAATCTGTTAGTTTCAACGAAAATGTTTTTCAGTCTTTTATCTGTTATGCTAAAGCGGTCCTGGGCAACAAATCAGTGGACATGTCGGGCAAATACGGTACAAGTAATGCTGGAGCAGAATCTGTGGGGGTGTCGGATTGTAACAAGGTATATATGAAGCAGGGAATTGTAGCGGTGATGTCTATTCGGTAGACGATTGTATTGATTAGGATGGTAGGAGCCGTAGTTTTCTTGCTAAAGTTAAGAAATTTAAAGTGTCATTCAGGCTTCTAAAACATATGTCTTCGAGAGATTCGATGATGTTGGTCTTAGATATGTTGGGGGACGTTGGGTTTGGTTTGGATTTCGGACTATATGGTTCTAGGGAAAAGAGTCAGACTTCAAAGGCGTTAAAAGAGATATTTTTGGAGTTTTCCGTTTTAGTTTCAAAGAGGTTTTTCTCACGATTTTATTCCAGATGAAAGATGTGTTTGGACTAGACATGGTGGGTCTGCCTTTGGCATAATGGGCTCCTGAGGTTTTATAAGATGTTGGAAGTTGGTCGGTGGGGAGCAGCGTGTTTCGGATATGTATGTGGATGGTCCAATGTCTCATGGGAAAGGTTATGTGTCTACGCGTCTTTACATTCGTTTGCTTTGTGTTAGAGTCACCTTTCTAGTTTCATTATATTATGATTCACCTTAAATCGTTTCGGTTTTATTTGATCGGACTTATCGAATTATCGCTACTGAGTTTGCATATAGGGCGGCCAATATTTGCATCGGATGGAAGGTCAATTCATGAGTGTAATCCTCTGGAAAAGCAAGATGCAGAGGGTCCTAGTTTGGATGAAGTTTGGAAAATGAGGAGCATTTGGATGTCGTAGGTGTGATTCAAGATTCCCCTAAGAATGTTAAAACAATGATTCGGTGTCGCTTCTAGTGGGTTTGCGAGAGAAGGATGTTCGTGGGGTGAAAGGTAATCTTGTGGAACTCCTTTGAAGAAGGCGAGATTCGTGGATGATTCGGTTTGTTTAATGATGGGTGTGTATAGGATTGGCAGGAATGAATTTGGAAGATTGATGCTGGTGAGATTTCTTGGAGTTCTTCACGGGTGATTGTGGTTTAATGTTACCACTGAAGATAATTTGGATGTTACGCCAGGTTTTTGCTCCCTGAAAATGGACTCCATCCTATTGCGACTTATCTACACCCCCGGGTAATGATTTAAATATTGCTGCTGAGTCTGGTTCTTTGTGGATTGATTATATTGGTCCTCTAACTAGTGACGAGATAGATTCTGATAAACGATGGAGCTATAGAGACCCCAATGGAAATATACACGGGTTGTTCTCTCTAGCGAACTCACGTTCGTGGAAAGATATATTTTTCCTAGTGATATTCAGATTTGGGTTATTAATGACAACGCTTTAAGAAGCTTATTCTTCTTCATTAATGCCATTATCGTGACAAACAAGGATGCCGGTTAGATCGCTTTTTGGTTTTGATGACTCGGGTGTTCTGGGTTATCGTTCATGGGAGTTAATTCATGTTGGCGCATAATGGTGGGATACTTCTTATTCTAATAGCCTTTGGTTGTTTTGCGAGTTCGTTTCGTTAGTATTTTTCTGTTCCTTTTCGTTCTTTGTTTGTTGGATCGTTTTTGCGTGTATATCGTCTGCTAGTTTCTTTCTAGCATTTTTTAATAAAATTCCATTTGCCGTTCAAAAAAAAAAGAACTCATATGTACATAAAATGATAAAAGTAAGATTATTAAGGGTTTTAGATAACCTTAGTGTGATGAAATATGATGACCAAAAAAATCCAAACCCTTGTTTAGAGTATAAACCTTAGCTTTCACAACCAAGAACCCTAACTTAGTTTAAGCCTTAAGAATGCCTAACCAAGCCTTCAAACTTCCATAGTATGCCTTAGAATGATGTGAGAACACTTGTGAATGTGGGAAATAAAGTTTATGGATTGCTTATGGGTAAAAAAATTTGGGACGTGGGTAGTGCAAGAGAAAGGAGAGATTTTGTGTTGAATTTTGCTAAGGAAAAAGACTTGTGGTTTATCTCTTGCTAGTATTAGTGTTATATACTTCAATGACTAAGTCAAGAACACTATTAAAGGATTCATCAATAAGATGAGGGGAAATGAGACAAGACTAGTTGGACAAAGAACAAAGTTCATGGTTAAGTTTTAATGAGCCTGTTATAACAAAGGTAGTTGGTGAATCTTCTTGTCTCTTGGGCCATGATGGTGCCGAAGTTTTAGGGGGATGAGAATACGTGGAAGAATATACTTAGATTTCGTTTAGGTAAATTCTTGCATTACTTGAAAAATAAGGTTGTCAGTTTTAATATAAAAGAAAAAAAAAAAAAAATGATAACTTTAAAGGTTGCATGTCTAGTTTTAATTCCTTTTATGGAAAATATGACTTAATATGTAACATGGGTAAAAGTTTTATAAACTTTGAGGTATAAAAGTGGGTATTTGTTGAAGCGTAGAAAAGTTTTGGTGCTTCCGGGTATGCCTAAATGTATTTAAATTGCGAAACGTAAACGTTTTACGCAACCAATAAAAATAAAATATAAAAAGTTGATTATTACTTTCGTAAAGATAATATATTGCTTGCTTGACGAAAACTTTAATTCGTTTGGTGTCCGTTTACGTTAATTATTGATTTTTAGTTTACGCGATTTAACTATATAATAAGAATTAAAAGTAAACGCGTACGAGAAAAAAATAATAATTAGTAAAATAGAGGACGTCGTAAATGACCTGAAAATACGGAATGTTACAGTCTCCTCCGGTTAGAAGAGCCTTGTCCTCAAGGCTCAGGTTGCAACACCTGAAGAAGGTACGGGTTCAGAGAAAAGATTCGGATATTTCTTCCGGAATTGGTCTTCACGTTCCCAAGTATACTCAGCTCCTTGCCGAGAGTTCCAACGTACTTTGACCAATGGGATTCTTCTTCGCTTTAGTTTTTTCACATCTCGATCCACAATCTCAATAGGCTCTTCGACAAAACGCAGATTTTCATCAATCTCGATCTCATCCAAAGGCACTTGAACATCTGGCTCAGCCAAACATTTCTTGAGGTTTGACACATGAAACGTGTCGTGGACACAGCTTAGTTCCTGGGGTAACTTCAGCCGATAAGCTACCTTTCCAACACGCTCTACTATTTCAAACGGTCCCACATATCGTGGTGCCAGCTTTCCTTTCTTACCAAATCGTACCACTCCCTTCCATGGAGATACCTTAAGTAACACTCGGTCTCCAACTTTGAATTCAAGAGGCTTACGCCTCTTATCAGCATAGCTTTTCTGGCGACTCCTTGCCGTTTTCAACCTTTCCTTAATCTGAATAATCTTTTCTGTCGTTTCTTGCACAATTTCTGGTCCAATAAGCTGACTTTCTCCCACTTCAGTCCATATCACAGGGGATCTACATTTCCGCCCGTACAGAGCCTCGAATGGTGCGCACTTAATGCTCGTGTGGTAACTGTTATTATAAGAAAACTCAACCAACGGGAGATGAGTATCCCAACTGCCACCAAAATCCATAACACAAGCTCGTAGCATATCTTCTAGTGTCTGAATAGTACGCTCACTCTGACCATCGGTCTCAGGGTGGTAAGCCGTACTCATATGTAGTTTTGTACCCAACGCCTCCTGAAGAGCTTGCCATAAGTGTGACGCGAATCGACCATCACGGTCTGAAATGATTGACACCGGCACACCATGTCTTGCTACGATCTCGTTGATATAAATTCTTGCCAGCTTCTCCGTTTTGTAATCTTCACGAATAGGTAGGAAGTGAGCCGACTTGGTCAATCTATCCACAATGACCCAAATCGCATCATACCCACTGCTGCTTCTAGGCAACTTTGTGACTAAGTCCATTGTTATCTTCTCCCATTTCCACTCAGGGATTTCTGGTTGCTGAAGTAATCCTGAGGGTTTCTGATGTTCGGCTTTAATCTTAGAGCACGTAAGACACCTGCTAACGTACTCAGCAACGTCTCTCTTCATACCAGGCCACCAATACAAGTCTCTCAGATCATAGTACATCTTATCCGCACCCGGATGTATTGAATATCTAGAAGTATGAGCTTCATCCATGATCAATTTCCTTACACCACCAACTGATGGAATCCAGATACGATCGAAGAAGTAAATTCCACCATCATCTCGTCGTTCAAAGTGTTTTTCTAATCCTCTTAGCCATTCAGCTGGGGCTTTGAGATCCTTGGAAGCTTCGCCCTGTGCTTCCAAAATCTTAGCCTTAAGTCCAGAATGAATAGTAATACTCATGGCACGTACTCGTCTTGGTTTGAGTCTTTCTTTTCTACTCAATGCATCTGCTACCACGTTTGCCTTGCCCGGGTGGTATTTGATCTCACACTCGTAGTCACTGAGCAGCTCGATCCACCGCCGTTGGCGCATATTCAACTCTTTCTGGTCAAAGATGTACTGGAGACTCTTGTGGTCAGTGTAGATAACACTTTTCGTCCCATAAAGATAATGTCTCCAGATTTTAAGGGCAAACACCACCGCACCCAATTCCAGGTCGTGGGTGGTATAATTATTCTCATGTTTCTTCAACTGTCTTGACGCATACGCTATCACTTTGCCCCGCTGCATCAGCACGCACCCGAAACCTTGTTTCGATGCATCACAATAGACCACAAAGTCGTCTGGTCCATCGGGGAGTGCTAACACTGGAGCATTGCATAGCTTCTCCTTCAGAATGCGGAAAGCTTCATCTTGCTTATCGCCCCACACATATGTCTTATTCTTTTGAGTCAACAGAGTGAGGGGTTTGGCGATCTTGGAGAAATTCTCAATGAATCTCCGGTAGTAACCCGTCAATCCTAAAAATGAACAGATTTCTGTTGACAATTCAGGAATCTTCCAGTTCTTAACCGACTCAACCTTGCTGGGATCCACGTAGATACCATCATGGTTGACCACATGTCCTAGGAACTGGACCTCTTTCAACCAAAATTCGCACTTTGAAAATTTGGCATATAACTTCTCCTTCTTGAGTAAGTCTAGAATCGTCTTCAGGTGGACTTCATGTTCTTCTTCTGATTTTGAGTAGATTAAGATGTCGTCAATGAACACAATTACGAATTTGTCCAAATATGGTTTGCAGACGCGGTTCATTAAGTCCATAAATATTGCTGGTGCATTTGTCAGCCCAAATGGCATAACTGTGAACTCAAAATGCCCATATCGGGTTCTAAATGCGGTTTTCGGTATATCTTCTTCTCGTACTCTTAACTGATGATATCCTGAACGAAGATCTATCTTGGAGAAACAACATGCACCTTGTAATTGGTCAAACAAGTCATCAATTCTAAAGAGAGGATAGCGGTTTTTTATAGTCAACTTATTTAATTCCCTATACTTAATACACATTCTCATCGCACCGTCTTTCTTCTTGACAAAAAGCACGGGTGCTCCCCATGGTGAATGACTGGGTCGAATGAAACCCTTCTCTTAAAGCTCCTTTAGTTGGTTCGACAACTCTAACATCTCTGACGGAGCTAATCGGTATGGTGATTTAACAACTGGTGACGCGCCTGGAATCAGATCGATGCGGAATTCTATCTCACGCACAGGAGGTAAACCTGACAGATCATCTGGTAATACCTCAGGGATGTCTCGGACAACTCGAATGTCATCAAGCTTCTTTTCATCAGCCTTGATACACACAAGTGATCCAGGATCCTTTTCCGGCCTCTTGCCTTGTACTTTAAGAATCTCGCCGTTCGGAAGAGGAATACGGACAATCTTTTCATAACAATCTATGACAGCTCGGTGGTATGACAACCAATCCATGCCAATAAGTACATCAAAACTTCCTAGTCGGGTCGGGAGTAGGTCAATTTTGAACACATGATTAAGCAATACGAAGGTACAACCTCGTAAAACAGTGTTGGTACTAACCACCTTTCCATCTGCTAACTCTACTTCATAACTAGTATTTAAAGCGGTTGGGGCAATATCAATAAAAGGTGTAAACGCAGAAGATACAAAACTCTTCTCAGCACCAGAATCAAAGAGGATACAAGCGTAGTGATCATTAAGAAGAAACGTACCCGTGACCACATTCGGATTCTGCTGCGGATTTTCAACCACCACGTAAGCTCTCCCGTGAGCTCCCTCATTCGGTTGGTTCCTTCTTTTTGGACACTTGTCCTTGAAATGTCCTTTTTCACCACATCCATAACAAGTCATATCCTGCAGAGGGTTAACTCCTACACTTGGAACCCTAACCCTACAATCTTTCTCCAGATGACCAGTTCTTTGGCACTTCTGACACTTTGGAGGGCATCGCCCACTATGGTGAAAGTTGCAACGGTTGCACTTTGGTAGATTCCCAGCATAACCTCTATTCTCAGTTGGGGCTGCAGCATAGGCCCTGGCAGTTTCCTGCCTCCTGTTTTGTTGTTGGTGATAGTTGTTGTTTCGGTTGCGGTTGTTGTTGTTGTTGTTGTTGTTGGGGTTATTGTTGTTGTTGTTGGTGTTTCTTTGGTGATCTTCCCATTTTCTTTTGTTGCTTTCACCAATTCTAGTAGCCTTACCCTGAACTGCTTGCTCAACCAGTTCACGGGCCATGTTGATGGCATCATGCAGAGTTGCAGGCTTAGAAGAAGTGATGTTTCCTTTGATTCTTTCAGGAAACCCACGAGTGTACCTTTCAATCTTCTTCTTTTCAGTGGGCACCAATTCAGGACACATCAAGGCCAACTCATGGAAACGATTGTTGTATGCCTCAATGTCGTCTCCTTTCAGAGTCAAAGTCCAGAGCTCTTGCTCCATCCTTTGGATTTCAGTTGCTGGGCAGTATTCCGTAGTCATCATCGTCTTGAATTCAGTCCATGGAATATGGTTAGCATTGACGAGCCCTAGAGTGTGCACGTTCCCATTCCACCATGTTAACGCACGACCCTCGAAAGTACTAGCAGCAAACATAACCTTATCTTCTTCAGCACACTTGCAAGTTTCAAACACTTGCTCAACCTTTTCTATCCAACGCCTTAACCCAACAACACCCTCCGTTCCATTAAAAGTGTGAGGTTTTCCATTCATAAAAGTCTTGTGCGAACAACCGTGCACATTCATAGTTCCTCCAGCATTCCCAGGGTTTCCTCCTGAACTTCCAGCACTATCTAGATTAGCCCTAGACTTTTCGTATTCTTCAATAGCTTTAGCCACACGCTTTTCCACCAACCTCTTAATAGATTTCTTTTTCAATCTTCTGGGCGGCATGATTCTGTCAATAATACAAGTACAAAATCCGGTAAGAATTTGTAAGAGTACATTGAGTCGAGGTATATGATACTAACCGAGAAAATAAGAATTCTATAATAATCATGAATTAATCAGAATGGTCAATATTTATATAATCGACCGATACGAATGAATAGTAATACGCTAAAAGATAGACATAAGGGATCGAATTTAAACCAAGTATTATATATAAACTATATAATACAATAATGATAATCAGAAGAGTAAGTAAGGATCAGGGAATGCGCGCGCGGATATCAGATCAGCGATGAAGGATTCTGTATTTTGAAAATGAAAGAAAAGAAAATCTGTAAAAATTTTGGTTATAGACTAGGTTTTGAAAATGACCCAGTTCCCTATAACCTTGGCTCTTGATACCAATCTGTAACACCCCCAAATTCTGGTATGCAGCGGAATGGTAACAATGGGGTGCTACGTCAAAGTACAACAATCAAGATATAGGAAACGACCTTAAATGGACGTTTTAAGATAAGATTTCATTCGATGCCATAGCAAAATATCAGAGTTCATACATTAGGTCCCATATGTTTTAAAAGTCATAAACATTTCCACATACGTTTTTAATTAAACAAAAGCTTCATACTACCAAAAGGTGACTTAAGTTTTTATAGATAAAAGTTGCATTGAATTTAAATAAACACAGAATCCATCTTCATTGATATCCATCACGGCTCCCATCCAAGCTTATACCTTAGGACCTGAAATTAAACATGCTAAAAGTCAACACAAAGGTTGAGTGAATTCATAGGTTTGTCTGTAAAAGTGTGGATCACAAGATTTAAGTAATGGTAGACTATGAAACAAATTCAGTAGTCCAAAACATGTATTATTGCGCTAAGCTCATGACCCCGAAGCCTTAACTGTCTGTCTGCCCCAAATAGGTAGGGTGTCTGCCAAAACAGCCTACAGTTCTCTAAATGTTAAATGCACCATGATCAACTTGTGACCATAAATTCCGGTGGGGATTGTTAGTCCCGATAGATCTATCCACAACACTAGCGCTCACTATAATAGCAATTGACGGTTCATGATATTAGGGACTTAGATGGCACTGTGGTAACTTAGGCAATAATAATCAGGCAATAATCTGGATAGCATACAGTTTAAAACACTTGTGTCCGTAGTAAAACAAGCATGTAATTTCACCCCGTAGAGTTTGTAAAACAAGTAGATAGAAATGGGGCTATGAACTCACCTCGAGTGAATGGTAATCAACAAGTATTCACAATAGAAAATGCGTCACGCTTACGATCGAATGCAACCTAATCCAATATAGGTCGTATAAGTACTAAACACTTTGATTATTTATAGGTCGTATAGCTCATCATACTATCGTTCGGGCTATCATAATTAAGAGGTCATGTAGTGACGTATGAGGAGCTAGGACACTTTAAATCGTAAATCCAACAACTCGTCGATACGCCACCCCGAAGAGGCCTCATTATGAAACTCCCTAGTAATATAGTACTTTGATTAACTAATACCACATATAATTCTATATAGCTACATCACCATCTAATCGTTTTAGTGAAATCATATTTATAAAGTAAAAACGTTTATAAGTATACTTTAGTAAAACTGGCGTAACTTTCTCGTTTTAAGTCCGTTTCTTTCGTTTCTTACGTACACGACTTCGTATTAAAACGAGTTATCAAAATATAACATTTTCAAAATCTGAGTTTTCTGATGAATAGTGATTTTTACTGTTCATAACAGTTATATATTTATTTTTATAGATTTAGTTATCGTAAATCTCGTAAATGTCGTAACTTATTCGTTTTAACTCCGTTTTTAGCGATTCTTTAGAGCACGTCTTCGTATTTAAAAATTTTATTGATTTATTGATGTTTTAAAAGTATAAGTTTCTGTGGTGATAGTAACTTTTATAAAAATAGTTTTATAAAAGTATATAGATTTAACGTAAACTTGAAATCGTCGTATCTTTTTCGTTATAAATCAGTTTTTTGAGTTTCTTACCTTTTTGGAATCGTCATGAGACGTACTATTTTTATAAAACATAAAATCCATGCTTTGGATTTCGAACCAAAACATCCCCTTAATAATAATTAAGTATTCATATATATAAACTTGTTTTATATACTTTTTTAACTTAATAAAATACCACAAGTTTTCCACAACCCTTTTATATGTCATACATATTATTATGTCCATTAGTCCATGATATATTCAACCACATAACACGTGTACAAAATTATAATCGCAAGCAAAAATATGTTTTACATGTTTAAAAGCATCCTAATGGTGATTTCACTACATAGAACTTATATACACATAAAATGATAAATGTAAAGACATAAAGGGTTTTAGGTAACCTTGTGGTGATGAAATATGATAAACAACACATTCTAAACCCTTGTTTAGATTATAAACCCAAGCTTGCAAGATCTTAAAACCCTAAACCCTAATCTTCCATTTTTTTGCTTAACACTTGTAAAGACTTAACCAAGCCTTCAAATCTTCTTAGGACATCTTAGATATGTTGTAGGAATGTATGTAAATGTGTTAAATAAATTTTGGTATGGATTTGGTGTTGGTCTTGTGGTTGTCGTGAGCTAGAGAGGAGGGGGAGAGAGATTTTGTGTGTTTTACACCTTGGAAATGGATATGTGTGTGTTTACTTTCTAGTTTAGGCATTATATACATGGAAGACTAGTCAAAGACAAGATGAGGGTTTCATAGAGGTCCTTGGTCGAAAGGATGAGAGGTATGAGCTTTACTTGTAGAAGTCTTGTGTTTTAATGAGATGTGTATGTACAAGACTTTAGCTAGATATTTAAGATATTTCTCTTGTGTCTCATGACCATATCCGGCCATATAAGTATATATGTAGTGATATTTTATAAAATTTAGGTATTGGGTATAATTGTGGGTATTTGTTGAAGCGTAGAAAAGTTTTGGTGCTTCCGGGTATGCCTAAATGTATTTAATTGCGAAACGTAAACGTTTTACGCAACCAATAAAAATAAAAATATAAAAAGTTGATTATTACTTTCGTAAAAATAATATATTGCTTGCTTGACGAAAACTTTAATTCGTTTGGTGTCCGTTTACGTTAATTGTTGATTTTTAGTTTACGCGATTTCACTATATAATGAGAATTAAAAGTAAACGCCTACGAAAAAAAATAATTAGTAAAATAGATGACGTCGTAAATGACCTGAAAAATACGGAATGTTACATACCCTCTCCTATGATTGAACCATCAGGATTACTAGGGGCTTGTCCTTTTCGGCCGTTTCCTCCTTCTTTTGTGCCTTTGGTTTGTCGTTCTGTTTTAATTCTCTGATGAATTGCGACAATTTGCCTGACTTGATCATCTCCTCTATCTGCTTTCTCAGCTGCATGCATTCGTCCGTGTTGTGCCCCGTATCCGCGTGGAATTCACAGTACTTGTTTGGATCCCTTTTTTCCGTAGGAGTTACCATTGGCGGTGGAGCCTTAAATCTTCCTTTTTCTAAAGCGAAAATTTCTTTCGGGGTTTTCGTAAGGAGTGAAAACCTATCTGGCTTCCGATCCGACCTTTGCTTGTTTTTAAAACCCTTTTTGAAGTTTGGCTTTTTCCTCCTTCTGGTTGTCTCCACGGCGTGGGTGCTTTTTTCCGACTATGACTGAATGCGGCGACTTCCCCTTGCAGAAAAGACGTAGTCACCCTATACATTTCGTCCATTGATCTTGGAATTTTTTCGTATAAACGCTTGATCAACTCAGGGTGGGTTATCCAGTGCATGAATCCGAAGATCTTCATGCATTCCGGCGCTCCTTCCACGTCCAGGACTTTTGCTTTATATCTTTCCATAAAGTCCTCTGTGGATTCTCTATCTCTTTGCTTGATATGATGTATTTCCACCGGATCCTTGATGTGTTTTGTTTGCTGGAGATAATTTTCCCTGAATGCTGCTCTTAGATCTTCATAGCTGTCAATGGATTCTTTTGGGAGTTTATCGAACCAGACCCTAGCATTTCCAGTGAGCATTGAGTTGAACATATGGCACCACGTTGGCATTGCCCACCTCTCTGTTTTTGCAGCAGACTGGAATAGCTTTAAGTGGTCTTCCGGATCCCCGCTTCTGTCATATGTCTTGACATGGCTAGGCATCCTTGTCCTTGGGAAATCAAAATGTCAGATCCGAGGTGTGAAAGGGTTTCTTTCCTCACACGTCCAAGGCTGAGAGAGATCATCTTCGTAGGTGTTTGACCTGTGCCTCTTTGATTTGGATTTCGAGTGACCTCCCTCACTGTCTTCACTCTCCGAATATCTGATGTTTCCTCGAGGCGATGTGCCCCTGTGATGATGCTTCCTTGGTTGCACTTCGGTTCCCTTCACGTGGGAACTGTGGCGGCTGTCAGAACGTGCAGATGCGCTTTGTTCTTTTCCCCTAACCTATTGAATACACCACCCTCCTTCCGCGGCCTGTGCCCAGGTGAAGGAGGTATGTTTCGTCTGAGTCTTCTGAAGACACTGGCAACTGGTGATGGGCTTCGGGAGTGCCTACCTCCATGCTTCCTTCTCGGCTTTGTCCGGGCGGTTGACGTCTTGGATTCAGAGTAGTGCGACTCTTCGTGATTTCTTGGATTTCTTCCGGATTCATCACCGTAGAGTAGGCGTGCCTTTACTGCGTTGAGCTTATCTTGCTGCTCTTTTTCTTTTTGCATTTTTTTAGCGATGAGCGGCAACAGTTAGTGGTAGTTTTTGTCGCACAATTCTCTTAGGACCTCGTCAGACGTAGGCTCCTCGAGACCTTGTGGGCCACTTCTTCCCTCGGTGTTCCGCACGGCGGACGTGGGAATGGCCGGGGTGTGCTGTTAGCGAGTGCTCATGATGAGTATTTTAGAAAACGTGGTTGTGTTAGTTTCCCACGGATGGCGCCACTTGTTAGTAGAAAATAAGTGTCGGGCTTAGAATAGGGCTCAAATCCTTTGTTGAACCGGGCCTCCGAATGATTTGAGTATCCGATCTTGTACTAGAGCAAGAGATGTGAGATGATTTCCTGCACAATCAAATAAAAACCGTTAGCCTTACCGTGGGGACGGGCCCCACGATTAGACTCCGGCATGAGAGTAAGTAAACATGTAGAGAGAGAAAGTGTGTGTATGTAGAGTGAGAAAATCATACTGCTCATTGTGTCAGAGGGTCCCTTTTATAAGCGAGTGAAATATTAGGGTTTCCTAATATTTCGTTTGTTTCGTTAGTGGTCGGAGTGGGTCCCTTGTCGGGCAAGGTTCCGCAGTAATCGTGTGTACGGATGCGTGTGTTTTCCGCGGACGGAAGTAGCCTATAGTTAGGTCCGCGTCCGTTTTTCTGTGTCCGGGCCGTTACCAGTGCAGGATTGGGTTTAGTTTCGGCCTATGACTGCTACGTTGGGCCCAGGATCCCGGAGGCTTGGTATACCTACTATACGTCATCAAGTCCCCTCAGTCTAGTATGATATTGCCTGAGGACCATGTCTCGCGTGCGGTGATCAGTGCTAGACTTCAGGTTCATTGCTAACGATTTGCCACCTTTCGTGGTCATGTGTCTTCTCCGCGAAGCTTCCTTATCAGGTTGGTGACGTGGACCGATGTTGTCCTTTTATCTTCTGACTGACTTGACGTTTTTATAGCTTTTTTAACTGTTTCGTAAGTGAACCCCAAACCGTTGAACGCGTGAGTGGGTTACATGTGTCATCATATGGATGTGGGTAGATATTAAAATTACACCGAGGGGATAAATTACCCCCTCCCCTATTTTTACTGTTTCCTTTTCCACAACTTTGCTTTCCACCATTGTTGATTTCTTCAAGCTTTTCATCTTTATCATACGTCCGCATCTCGTTTTCCTCTTTTTTAAGGTTCTTCAAATTTTCAGGTTTGCATTTTTCCTCGTTCATCCTTCCCAATGGCTAACTTTGCTGCTAAATATTCTATTATGACCCAAGAAATGGTAGATAGCTTTTGTGATAGCTTTTATATTCCGGCTGAGGTTCATCCCACTGCTCCAGGGCGTGATAAAACCATTACCCAATTTCCAGTCGGCAAAGTAGGTGTATATAGTAGGCTCTTTGATGTTTGTGGCTATAGGATTCCGTTTACAAATTTTTTTATGGCCGTTCTCAAATACTTCCGTGTGCATATTTCTCAATTGTCGCCTTTTGGCGCGGCCCGGGTGTCTCATTTTGAGGTTCTGACGCGTGTACTTAACCTTTCACCCTTAGTGCCATAATTCAACGCTTTTTACACCCGTTACGATATAGCGATCGGGTAGTTTTTCCTTTGCTTAACGTTCTATTCGCTCGTCTTGTTTTCCAAAACCCCAGATACCATAAAATTGTGCGGACATTTTTTTGGGTTGACTCTTGCGTTATTTCCCATTCGTTCCTTTTATATATGGAGGTGGCTTGAAAAGATTCGGTCCAATTTTACTGCTCGTCAAGAGCAAACCGTTAAACTTCTGACCAGATAGGCTCCTTTCCGCGGTATCCGGATGTGTTTCTTATGCCTTGTGGGTATGAGCCCGTATTATCCTCTGAAGAAAATTCTTATCGGCCTTTTGAGCATCTCTAACGGAAAGGGTGGGTGTTATTTCCTTTTAGTAGTGGTACTTTTATATTATAAAACCTGATTATATGATGTTTATTTTGCAGATATAGCTTGTTGGATTTTATCAAGACTGTTGACCCTCGGAAGGTCCGGGCGATGAGGTTCAGAAGGGAGATGATCTGGTGAAGGTTGCTTGAGATTACAACACTTTGCTTGCATACCTCTGGTGATTCTGCAGCTGGGGTAGTAGTTCTGCTTGCGGGCCGCATGAGATCCATGCTCCGACCCCCCCCCCCTGAGGGAGGGCAGGAAGATGTTGCTGAAGAGGACGCTTATCTAGAGTTAGCGGACCCGGATGAGGGTACGGCTATGGTGAGGCAGAGTGAGGAGGAGGTTGTTATGGAGCAGTCCAAGAAGGTTAAGAAGAGAAGGTTGCAGAAGCAGAGCGATGTTCACTGTAAAAGTTGAGGACAGATCACCCTGCCCTTGCTTCCGGCGCTGGTGGTAAAATTCTTGCCGGTCTGGAACGGATTGTAGGCGGCATTTCTCGTTTGCCGGACTGGGACAGTTGTTTTTCCCTTCGTTGCTCCTCCTTCTCAGGAGAGCGAAGGTTTTTTGGATTCTTCTGCCCGAACGAACCTCCGGATCTGTACTACTGTGGAGAGGTATATATATACACCCTTTGTCAACTGAGTTTCCGAACCCTTTCTTAACATCAATTTTTATTTGTCTTTACAGCTCTAGTGCTTTGGCTATTCCGGTAGATACTACTGCTGCTGCCACAACTTCCACCGGGGCTGCTGCGACTACTAAATTGGCAACGGATGTTAATCCGGACTTGGCCGGTCCTTCCCATCCTGAGGAGTCGGAAGGGTCTGATGACTCTTTTTATTCGCCTACTACCTTGGACCCTTCCGAGGCGAAGCGCTGGTATGTCCCTAGGTGGAGCATTACCAATGATTCACTGCTAGACGATGGTTTTTCTTGCCGCACCTTAGTGGACCGTGTTGCTCCCCCTGCCTTCTTTTCTGCTCTCCGTAGTATGGACTACGACCAACTATACACGGAGTTTAACGTAGGGGCAGCGCGGCAAGTGTGTCTTGGGGCGGAGGTGAGGTCACGCGCGGAGCATGAACTGGAGCTTAAGGAAAAGCTCAGGGTTAAATATGCTGCTCGTGGTAGGTTGCTGGAGGAGAAAGATTTAGAGATCCTGAAGCTGAAGTCCAAACTGGCGGAGAAGGAGGCGGAAGCCGCGGAGGTTATCCGCCTTCGTGATCAAGTTTCGTCATTGTCCGAGGAGAAGTCTGCTTTAACCGCGGAGGTGTCAGCGCTCAAAATTACTGTTACTCAGAAAGATCATGACATCTCTTTGCTTAACTCTCGTGCCACTTCTCTCGCGTCTACCCTGGACGATGCTAAGGTGACCTGTGCCGAGGCCGGGCACAAAATTACTTCCTTGGCGTCTGAGCGAGATAGGCTCGCCTCTGAGGTATGCCCGTACCTTTTATTCCGCATGTATTTGCTTATTTGTGTTTGTGTTAAGTGTTCTTGTTGTTGTAGGTTTCTTCTCTGCGTGCCGGTTTTCAGGATTTTAAGGAAAGGATGGAGGTTCAGCAGGAACAGCAGGCCCAGGAGTTGTACAACCGTGTTGCCGAGCTTGAGGCACACGTAATGGATGTCTCTGGCCGTCTGGAGGGGGAATTCTACCCCACCTATTTGACTACTTTGGCCGGAAGAAGGTGGCTCCTGACTCATGGGATACAACTTGCTCTCCTCAAATGTTTGAAATCTCCTGAGTACCAAGGCACTCTGGGTCATGCTTTGGGTCGGGCTGTTGATTTTGGTATGCAGGAAGGCCTAGAAGCCGGTCATGAGCATGGGATTGCCGGAAGAAGTCTCTCCGCGGTTGATGCTTACAACCCGGAGGCTGCCAAAGCACGCTATGTTGACGCGGTTAAAGCCCTCGAGGATGTAGACTTCCCCTTGGTAAGTTTGTTGAAGTCTAAGAAGGATGCTGGGATGGATGAGGTTCTAGATGGATTCCTACTAGACGGACCCCTTGCTGGCCTTCCGGAATCTGCTTATTTACAGCCATGCATTGAGCAGCTTTCCGTTCCTATTCACCATACTGGTGATACAACGGCCGTCGGGGAGACTTCCCTTTCCTTTGCTTTGATGAACGTCCATGCTCGTGCTGAGGGGGCCAAGAAGCATGCTGCGGCTCTCCGCCAACTAATGATGGATATAGTCTCTGCTCCTCTGTCTTCCCAGACTTGGGTGGGTGAGGCTAGTACTTCCGTGGCCCCTCTCTCCGTCGAGGATTATGATGAAGAAGACACGATGAGGCCCTAGGAAGCGTCGTTGTCGTCCCTAAGTTTAAGACTTGTCACTTTTAGCTTCATGTTTGTGCCGTGACCTTATGTGGTATGTTATGGCGGCTAGTTGTATCCTGAACACTTGTATGTTTCTCTTTTTGTATGCCGTGGCCGTGTGTGGCTATTTCTTTTTGCGGCTTGTAAGTAATGTGAACGTGTGCTTTTTTACTGCGGCCGTATGTTGGCCTTTTTGT
>BQNB010101501.1:0-24454 GCA_026074375.1 Tanacetum coccineum | reverse complement strand
AAGCTCTTGGTAGGTGACTTGTGAGATCCTATAAGGATCGAACTTGTGATATTGGATATCGATTCGGTCCAGCTTATGCATTGACGAATGAATTTTAAAAAGATTAATATTGTTGGTATGTCATAAAAACCGTTTACATCTTGACACACCGACTGATTTTCCTAAATCAATTTTCAATCTTATGTCCATGGGAAGCCTCACAAGGGTATCTGGACATAGGAAAGCTGAACACGAATTGACGGCTTAATCGGGAAGATAGTAACTTACCGGTTCACTCTTATCGTGTTGTTTGCTTTGAGACGCTCCGGTAATGAGAACGGCTAGTACAGCTGCGAAACCCTGTCAAGGAGATTCTTTAGAATTCTACCTGATCACAGGCAGTATTTATACTGATTAACAGGGAACCGTGGTTATTACAACCGTATTCGACGAAGTAACAAAGCCACTTTCGTCCATAATTGTTGATTATCACTAACCCTTTCATGCAGGTAATCCCGATGGTTGCATCTATTGGATCAAGACAAGTCAAGATTCAAAGCCACATGCTTATACTTGGCCGACAAAAGTAAATACATCATGAAAGCTCAAGTGCATGTTTCAAGACTTCCGCTACTTTGATACCGTACGTCTTTCTTGAAGTGACGAAGTATTAAAGTCAAATAATTTCAAAAAGTTTCTGTCACTCTGATACCGAACGTCTTTCTCGAAGTGACGAATTGTTATAGTTAAAGAATTTCAAGAAAGATGTCTTATTCAAGCTTTCAAGACCAAGAAACAACAACAGTATGAGCATGTCGGTCCAAAAGTCACAAGTGCACAAGACGGCGAGAAGATCACAAAATGATGATAAGAGATTATGCTTGGTTGATGATATCAAAGAAGTTCAAGTTCACATATAAGTAAATCCTATCAGAACAAGCTCAAGCCTAAAGTCAAAGATCACTATGTCATATTCACAAGATGAAGTCAAGAATACAAATCTGTGAGCACAAGACTAAAGACAAAGCATAGTATGTTAGGTTTAAGTTCTTGTAAAATGGAGTGACCTCCCTTAGGGGGAGATTGTTAGGAATACGAAAGTATCGGTCACTTCCATTAATATCGTTAGATAGCTCGTTAAGTAATATTTGGAAACTCAATAGGCTAGTTAAGGAAAAGCCCATGGAAAGCCTATGGACAAAGCCCATATCCGACCATATTATAAGTATATAAACCTTTTTCATGCTATGGAAAAGGTGTTGGTTGTTTTCATTATTTCATATAGTTCTCTTTTACTTCCTCTCACTAGAAGCAACCTCCCACTCTCTTTCTCTCTCTAGATTTCTTCATAGTTCTTTGTGTGTTTAAAGATTACTTAGATTCTATATTCTACGTTTTCGTGCATTTTCTATGTTTTCGTAGGTTTTTCTACGTTTTGGCACGTTTTTCTACATTTTCGTTCGCTTTGGTACGTTTTCGTTCGTTTTCATATGTTTTCGCACGTTTTTCTACGTTTTAGTTTGTTTTCGCACGTTTCATACGTCTTATATGTTTTCGCACGTTTTTCTATGTTTTATACATTTTCGTACGTTTCCGCCTGTTTTTCTACGTTTTCGCAGGTTTTCGCACATTTCGTACGTTTTCACACGTTTTTCTAATCGCACATCTTCACACGTTTTCATTTGTTTTTGCACGTTTTTGTACCTTTTATATGTTTTCGCATGTTTATCTACATTTTCGCACGGTTTCGCATGTTTTTCTACGTTTTCGCTCGTTTACGCAGGTTTTCGCAAATTTTTCTACATTTTCGCTCGTTTACGCACGTTTTAGCAAGCTTTGCAAACATGCGAGTAAACGAAGCGAAAAGCGTAGATAAATACGTTGCGAATGCGTAGAGAAACAGTAAACGAGCAAAAAAGAAGAAAAACATGCGGATGCAAAGAGAAACATGCGAAAACATATGAAATGTAGTAAAATGGACGAAAACTGAAGGAAACGTAATAAAAGCGCACGAAAACCTACGTAAACGTAAAACAACGTACGAAAACGTAAAAAAACGTGCAAAAACGTAAAAAACATGCGAAAACGTAAAAAACGTGCGAAAACGCCGAAAACGTAAAAAATGGATGAAAACATAAATATTCGCGTGAAAACGGACGAAAACGTACGAAAACGCATGAAAACGCATGAAAACGTACGAAAACGGACAAAAACGTAAAAAAACGTACGAAAACGGTCGAAAATGTAAAAATACGTACGAAAACGCAAAAATACGTATGGAACGTATAATTAACGTCAAAAACTGTGCAAAAACGTATGTAAACATATAAAAATGGATAAAACGGATGAAAACCAACTCGACCCATCTATACTATTAAAGGAGACCCAACTAGACCCAAGTTTAACCAATGGGCAAAAACATACCCATCACATATTTTCATTCTCTGCCCATAATACCCACTTATTCAATTCAAAGCTTTTGTGTTGTTCAAATAGCCCAATTAAAATAAAAGATGATACCCATTTAGCCCATGATGTTCAAAAAAAGAGTCCAAATAGCCCAAGTTGAGACATATGGGTATGATTTGCCACCTCTAAGCAGTAGCAACTATAAAATATCATTATGGAGGTAGGATATTAGTTCCATTATGGAAGTAAGATATTAGTTTCACTATACATCAGTAGCAAGTTTCATATAGAAATAAGAATTAGTTTTAATATATAACAGTATCAAGTTTCAATATGTAAATATGTAAATACTACAATGGCAAGTTTCGATATATAGATATGAACATAACAACAACAAGTAGCACATGTAGTAGTAGTCGCAACAACTTTCCATATGTAAACTCAACATATATACTGTAATAAGTTTCCAACACAACGCTACGATAAATTATTTTGATGTTTGGTTTTAAATGTAAAACTACATAAATATATAAAAAGTAGTAATGCTAATATAAATGTAATATATATTATAATTAATGAAATCGGTTCGGTTCGGTTTTTACGGTTCGTTTTTTATGTCAAAATCGAAACCGAACCGAAAGTTCGTTTATTTGAAAAATAAAAATCAAACCATCGGTCTTTAGTTCGGTTCGTTTTTTTAGGTTTTCGGTTCGATTTTGGTTTTTTTGGTTTTACTTGCTCACCCCTAAAAGATTGTGTTTATAGTACCAATGTGTCACTCTTCGATATCATATTTCAAAAATGTATTTTGATGTGAATACTATGATTTCCGTATCTTATTGCAGATGGATAAAGACTTAACCATGACAATGAAAGATTTAGTTCATGTATTCATGGTAGTTATGTACTTTATTCTAATACCGATACCCATTTTTTTACTTGCATTCTATGTCTGAAGTCATGCTTTTGGTTTGGAAAAGGCAGGCCAAAAGAGCTCAGTGGTAGTTCAACCATGTTCTTGGTATATCAGACAGACCAAAAAATGCCCAAGGAGCTTCGACCAAAATGCACAACCCCAAATAGCCTACCCAAAAATCCATAGCAAAGACCCACACCATCACCACAATCCCTCGCACCTCGCTGAGGGATGCACCCCAAGATAGAAAATGCAATGTCTAGAGCGGGAGATCGTTACTTGTTTTTCTCCTAAGCTTCCAAAAGGTAAACTGTCTTTGTCCAATTAAATTGCATGGCTTTAGACTTTCAGTGATAGTAGAATGTTAAAATCTTAGATCTATAAATAAATTATTTGCTTTTATGTGTCTAATTATTCTTTGAACCTGTTTTATGTGTTCCTCCTTTTCGCTGATTGCTCTGTGCTAACAAGATATTTTAACTTCATCGTGTAGGTTCGTACTTATAGGATACTGATGATGATACAATAAGATTTGCAATTACTGGTATGGTACAATAACTGAGGTGCAGGCATAACTCATGCTATAATTTTGTGTGCCAATTAGGCTGCAAATTTATAACGGAGACACACACAATTTAACGATATAACATATGAAATATGTATTTGAGTACTTCCGTAAGCAAACATCCCGCAGCAAAGCGCGGGTATTCCAACTCGTTGAGTACAAAGTTGGTTGATTTGCTTTTATAGTTAATTACATTGATTATAATTACAATGACATTCAAAATGTCTTTTGATATCTCTAAAAGAGAATTGCTACACCCACAAAATATTTAAAAAAAGTTATCCACACAATGACATGGCAAGAGAGTTGGACCAATAATGTTGTATGACATTTTCTCTTTCATCTTTATCTTCCATCATATTTGTATGACACATGTATGTGTGGATTTTATTTTTGTATACTTTTTGTGGATATAGCATTCCTCTCTCTAAAATAGTTACATATAATGCCATTATAAATAGCTATTTTTTTCAATTCTCATATATCGTGATGAAATTTCATCAAATGTTATAAACGCGGTAAGCCTATATATGAGTAACGATTTCATTGTCTTTTTAAGATCGTAAACAAAATCATGTTATTCATGTTCTTTTATACAATATGTTATTTCAATATGTATCATATGATGTGTAAAGAAACATCCTTGACCAAAGAAACAACAGTTGCATTAATAGAAATTTATAGTGGATGTAGGTGGTGCGTGGTAGACTCATTTAACAAAAGATGGATGATGATTGTATCGACGACCATGATAAATCAAAGCATGCACGAAGAGATGGGATGAGGAGGTTAAGTTCTAAATATCCATGTTTACAATTTGTATGGTTTTAGATTGTAGTCACTAATGTATAATAGTTTGACACAATTTGTGAATAATTTTGCTATGTTGGGATCAAATTGTTTTTGCAGACAGATCACCCTTTAATGTATGTGGTGGTGTCGATCGTAACGTTCCGCCTGATATCATATTATTAATGCATTGTTGGACTTGAAAAACACACACCAAGAGCTCAATAGTGACTTGAAGGATGTGGTAAATAAGTTTTATGGTCATCGTACCCTGTTTAGAAAGTTGATTGAACTCTTTCTGGGGTCCTTTGCCTACTTTAAAACAAACTGCATTGAGCAAAACCCAAACACCAACATTACGCCCAAAACACTTGCACCCACTCTATGAGTAGCGCACAGGTATGAAGTTATACGCTGCTTCACATAAGTAAAACTTCAATTTTTCAGAAAAAGCAAGCCCGGTGCAACGCACGGGTATGAACGCCTCGTTTATGTTAAATTTTGGGCTTCTTTTTTGAATGTTAACAACGTGTATGGGTAAGTTAGGTGCCGAGCATCGGGTCAAAACCTATCTGAATTGAAAATCATTTTTGCGGAAGGAAATGAACAAAGAACCGAATCGAAATGATTCAATCGGTTTTGATTTTGTGTTGGTCAGTTCGATTTAGACAGTTTAAATGTGGCTTTTTGGTTTTTAGCACGAACCAAGCCAAGCCGAACCGAAACAAAACCAAAAACCGTAAATATATAAAACCGAATTTGTTGATTTTTTTCAGTTCGGCTCGGTTTTTGATCATTTTGCTAAGGGCTAACCCTATGTCCTTGTTAGCGACTTAAATAAGTTTAGATCGAGTTTTAGGGTTAGTGATGTGTTTTAAAAGCTTTAGATTTATAAGACTGAAAATACCAATTATATGGAAACACACGGGTAAAAGTATAACCCACATATGTGGTATAATATTTTTTTAGGTAAGACCAGGTCGTTCACAGGGATTTGCATAGTATTCAAATAATCAGATAAAAAATAAACTTTAACAGACTTAAAAGAAACTGAACTGAATTTAATAATGAGAAAGATGACTACTCAGATAATTTCATATAATTCATAAGCAATGGTAATAGTTACGATCTCAAACTTAGAACTTGAATTTATAAAAACTGTTTTCTCGTCAGAAAATGTTTTCACAAATTCACTTGTTTAATTTAAGACTTATGTTTAGTTAACTCGATCAAATGTGTCACTCAAATAATCCAGTTACTATTATATCAAATATATTTTGTTTATCAAATAACGTAAGTGGATTTCTCGTCACAGACGATAAAGATCAAAGACAAATCTTTAAAACTATATAGTTCACAACGGGTCTTTCGACCTATACCGGTGTGAGTATATAATCAAAGTTGATAAGATTAGACACGATAGGATTATAACATAAGCTTAAGATTAACAAGATCGTAATTATACCAAACGCTTATTCATTATATTATTTTCACCGAGTAGTCATGAGAGATTTAGCCTCTGAAGTTCATAACAAAATTGAGTAGAATAACAAGAAACATACTATGTCCGGGTAAGAATATGGATCAAACTCTACCCGTAACAAGTACAGAATCGAAATACAACATTTATTTTACTAGAACTATGATAGTGTTCTTCTTTGTTCTTCGTGATTTGATCTCTAATCTTCAAAATATTGTGGTGTTTATGAAGGAATGATTGGAATGAAGTGAGGAATATGATTAAAGGATTGTTGAGTAAATTGAAGATATGATTTTGGAGTGAAATTCATCTCTGTTTATAGGCTGATTTTGGGTCGAAGTGAGGCGCACAAAGTTATTTGTGCGGCGCACTTAGGGTGTAAATATGAGGTGTATTTAATTCCATTTAATTCTTCTTTATAGTTCTGATAGGAAGTGTGGCGCACAAGAAATATTGTGCGGCGTACTTGGTGATTAAATGCAGTCTTTATCTAATTGTATTTAATTCTTGAATTCGCTAAGAAGTGCGGCGCACAAAGAAAATTTGCGGCGTACTTTGGTCTTTTTCAGCCTTGGGTCGTTTCTTTTTCTCTATCTTGCTTTCCAATGACTGTAAACACTAGAACTTTATTTCTTTTGAGCCCGGGATGACTTCAAGTGAACCTGCACATAATTCATGCTATTAAGTATCGAAAGTTCACGAGAAATGATAAAATATATACAAACAACACCGCCAAAAACATGTATAATTAATGCATTATCAAATCCCTCCACACTTAGTTGTTGCTTGCCCTCAAGCAATTAAAAGCGAGAAAAACAAGATCATTTATCGTGACGTGGAGAAAAATTTGGATTTTAACAAGTGTTTACTGGTTTAGATAACTTTTCAGGCATAGACACATAACAGAGCACCTCGCAAGGGAATGTGTTTGATTTTTAATTCACTCAAGCCACTCAGATATGGTTTATAATTATGAAGACACTCAGATGCACTGACATAATCTAGATAGCTACCATAGGCTTGTGCATGACACATAAACATGACCGATAGGGCGTGAGCACCAGACAAAACCTCAAAGGGTCAGAACTAGATACTGATGAGGGTGAATAGCATATACTTTTTTCTTGTGCCGAAACTTGATCCTTAAACTTTAAACTTTTATATTTTTTCTTCCTTTTTGATACCATACGATTACTAAGGCTGGCACGAAACTTCTTGCTTTTAACTTTAATTTCTTCAGCGGAATAGCACTAAAAGGGAGTGCTGCAGGTACAGGAGCTTGCGGGATTTACCTCATAACATATGATTTTATCTATAAATTAATCTCACTGCGGTCTAGTAAATGATGATCATGCACAAGTTCTAGAGCTACTAAATTACCGGCTCACTCAAATATAAATTTCAACCAATACCAATGCTCCAGAAAAGGCGACAAATTATAAATACACAGCCGTAACGACGGATGAGACATTTGCAATTGCATTCAAACTTTAACTCGAACAAGCTAAAGGCATCAATTATCTTAGGTACTAAAGGTGGGTACCTGAATATTTTTAAGGCTTTAAATTCTCACAATTTAGTGGACTGGTTTTGTGCTAGTTATAGTGTCAATCCGGTTGGATTTGCCTTACTAATAGTATTTTTTATATTTAAAAAGGAAAGCATATGTATATTTTTTTTAGAGATTTTCATAAAATATCAGTCGGAAATTTTTTTGACAGAGCCAACATGGAGAGATATGATTAATTTTTCCTATCTGGCTCCCCTTCATACTTAAGTTAAACATTGCCATCAATGTGATAACTGATAAACTAGAAAATAGAGAAAATTAAGGGAAAACGGTACTTCCCAGGGCATAAAGAAATGTAGCTGCGAAAGAGCCATCCTTGAGCATACTTTATAATTTTTCAGATTTAAGCTATATTACCTGCATAAAAGAGTACAAACACAGTCAAAGATAGCACGCACAAAAAGAAAAATAATTAGGTTTTTTTTTTAGAAAAATAACGAAATGAGTCTCTAGAAGGGTGTCTCTCTCTTCTCACACTTAAATTAACAGCACATGGTTGCCTTCCCATGATCGCCTTAATACTTTTTACAAAGAGATGCGTGTCATCTAGACTCCTGCTCCTGGAGTCTATCATTCTTGCTTCAGATAAGTAATGGATGTACTGCTTCCTTTGGTCATTATAATCTCTTCTTCATGAATACTTGAGCGATGGCCGTTAACAATAAACGTTTTTCCATCTTTTCCATATAGTTAAACATATCCGGATGGATATTGATGTTTTATATGTACGTCCTACCAGCAGAATCTAATTATGGCTTTGAATTTTATACCATTGAATAAAGAGCAGACACTTTTGTTTGAATTCTTTTCTCATCTTGACTTTTCTGATGCCAGACTTTGGTTCTTGCCTTGTATAGACGAGAATTTTTATAGGCTTGATGTCTGAGTTCGTCTAACTTGTGCAATTAAAACATTCATTTCTCACCAGCAGCGATGAGATCTGGGTTACAGTTTTTCAGGGCCCAGTAAGCACGGTGTTCAATTTCAAATGGCAGGTGGCAGTTTTTACCGTATACAAGCTTGTATGGTGATGTTCCAGTTGGTGTTTTGTAAGCTGTACGAAAAGCCCACATAGCGTCATCAAGTTTTCTTGACATATGGCAGGATTATCTTTAACAGTTCTTTCAAGAATTATTTTAAGAGCTCTGTTCGTGTTTTCAACTTGACCACTTGTTTGAGGGTGGTATGATGTAGACAATCGGTGGTTAACTTCATATCTTTTCATAGTTTTTTCCATTATCTTGTTGCATAAATGAGTTCCTCAGTCGCTTATGAGAGCCTTGGGCATTTCAAAACGGCATAATAGTTTCTTCAGAAAAGTAATTACAACTCTGGCATCGTTTGTTGGTAGAGCTTGTGCTTCGGCCTATTTAAATACATAGTCAACAGCGACTAAAATGTATTCGAATTTGTATGATTTCAGAAATGGTCCCATAAAATCGATACCCCATATGTTGAAAATTTTGCATACTTGAATGTTGTTTAAGGGCATCTCATCATGTTTTGAAACATTTCCTGTCTTTTGACATGCTTCGCAAAGGCGGACTTGAGTATGAGCTTCTTTAATGATGGCCGGCCAGTAAATACTTGTGGGGAATTCTGAGTTACTACTGTTGGTGCTAATTTACTACTGCTGGTTCAGAATTGATGTTGCTGCTAAAGATATGAAGAAAACAGACTAAGTAGTTAGTACCGTTAGTTATATTAGTTAGTACTAGTACTTTATTAGTACTGCCAGTATAGTTAGTACTGTTAGTCTTATATAGTTAATACTGCTATTATGATATGCATGAGTTAAATTAAGAATAGATATGCATTATCATTATATGCGTTTTGTAAGCCCATTAGGGTTTCCTTAGTGTATAAAAGGAACCCTATGGCATAGTTAGAGATATACACATCACATCATATCAGTCTTTCATAGTATTCATAGCTTCAAGGTTGCAAACCCTAACACTGTCAAAGAGTGTTCGTATTAATATATTGAAGCTTATTGTTTTGGCTGTAATTCTGTTTGTCATTCACGCATTACTATTATTCTTCTTAGTGGTATAAACTATATTCCGCATAGTTTATATCATACTCTCAAAGTTTTAATCTTAGTACCTTTGGATTTATCCAAGGATACTAAACCTTACATCAAGCTAAGGAGTTTGAGATCTGTTCATTGGGATCAACAAAACTTGAGTCTAAGACTTTCTTAGCAGTTGTGTTTGGTCAATAATGTCCACCGATTGGTCCGTGGTGACATTGATCTAAAATTGTTCGGGTTTCTGGTCCAGAGACACAACGTCTGATCATACCGTCAGAACATACTTTGAAGCGGTAGGGTTTCTCCCATAACTAGTGTTTGAGGTCGGAGAAAAATTTGTTCTTTTGCTAGTACGTCATTCCTTTAGGTATGATATCACTTACCAAATAATTCGCAAAGTCTGCGAACCATGGTTCATTTCTAGTGTTTATTTCCATGAGAGCTTCTCCAGGAAAGTTGTCGTCAACTTTACTGTCATCACTTATTTCATCATTTTCAATCCGAGATAAGTGGTCGGCTACAACACAGTCTATACCTTTTGTCTTTAATTTCGATGTCAAATTCTTATAAGAGCAGTATCTAACGGATAAGGCGTGGTTTAGCATCTTGTTTCTTGAATAGGTGCCTGAGAGCTGAGTGATCAGTGTGCACGATCGTCTTTGATAATACCAGATAGGATCGGAATTTGTCAAAGGCAAAGACTACATCCATAAGTTATTTTTCAGTGATTGTATAGTTCTGTTGAGTTGCGTTGAGAGTTTTGCTTGCAAAGTAGATTGGGTGAAAGTTTTTACCATCTTTTTGACCTAAGATTGCTCCTACTACGAAATCACTTGCATCACACATGAGTTCAAACGAAAGGTTCCAGTTTGGGCTTACGATCACAGGAGCACATGTGAGTTTTTCTTTCAATAACTTGAATGCGTTGTGACATTCTTCATTGAATTCGAATGGAGTATCTTTTTCAAGCAACTTAGTAAGAGGACGGGCGATTTTTGAGAAATCTTTGATGAATCTTCGATAGAAATCGGCATGTCCTAGAAAGCTTCTAATACCTTTGATATTAGTGGGGGTGGGAGTTTGGAGATTACTTTGATCTTTGCTTTGTCAACTTCTAGGCCTGCTTCGGATACCTTGTGTCTAAGCACAATTCCTTCATTTACCATGAAGTGACACTTTTCCCAGTTAAGGACAAGATGTGCATCTTTGCAACGTTGAAGCATTTTATCAAGATTGTTCAGGCAGTGATCAAAAGAGTTTCCAAAGACGGAGAAATCGTCCATGAATACTTTGACGGATTCTTCGATCATGTCATGAAATATAGCCAGCATGCACCTTTGGAAAGTAGCTGGAGCATTACATAAACCGAAAGGCATTCTTCTATAAGCGTACGTACCAAAAGGACAGGTGAACGTTGTTTTTTTTGGTCCATAGGATCGATTGGTATTTGAAAATATCCGGAAAAACCATCTAGGAAAAAGAAGTATTTATTTCCTGCGAGTCTTTCTAACACTTGGTCCATGAATGGCAAAGGGAAATGGTCTTTCGCAGTTGCTTCATTGAGTTTGCGATAATCGATACATACTAGCCAACCTGTAACAGTTCTTGTTAGGACAAGTTCATCTTTTTTGTTAGTTATAACTGTGATACCACCTTTCTTCGGTACACAGTAAATATGGCTTACCCACGGGCTATCAACGATTGGATAAATGATACTTGTATCGACCACTTTAACTATTTCTTTTTTCATAACTTCTTGCATGTTTGGGTTTAATATTTGTTTTTGAACAACTGGTTTTTTGTCTACCAGGAGTTGAATTTTATGTTTACAGAAAGATGGACAGATTCTAGGAATGTCTATGGTTTTCCAAGCAAAGGCTTGCTTGTGTTTTTTAAGAACGAATATGAGTTTATTTTTGTTTTCTTCAGAAAGCTGAGATGATATGATAACAGGAAGAAAAGAGGGTTCTTCCAAGAATACATATTCCAGGTTATCAGGAAGAGGTTTGAGTTCAAAGTCCGTAGGAGGTTCTTCAAAAGATGTTTTAATCTTGTAATCGGTGTTGAAGGTGATTTTATCAAATGGTGGTTCTTCGGTGTCGGATTCGGATTCAGAATTTTCATCGGCAGTCATTGCCATGAACTTATAGAATTCAACAAAGAGTTTTTCTTCGAGGATGGTTCCTTCTATGGAATGGAGGATTTCACTACCTTCGTCTAGAAGAGCATCGGAATCTTATTCTAAGATTTCGTCTATGACGTCAATACTGAAACATGTATCATCATTTGAATAGGAATGTTTCATAGCAGAATCGATGTGAAATATCATTCGTTCAATTCCAACTCTGAGATTGAGTTGCTTTTGCTTAACTCTAATCACTGCATCGGCAGTGTGAAAAAAAGTTCTTCCTAAGATAAAGGGAACTTTACTATCTTCTTCCATTTCGAGAATAACGAAATCGGCAGGGAAAGTGAATTTACCAACTTCAACGAGCATAGTTTCAGCTATTCCAACAGGATATTAAAATGATCGATAGGCTAATCTTACGCTCATTTTAGTAGGTTTGAGAGTTTCGAGAGATAATTTCGCATATAAGGAATACGACATGAGATTTATGCTAGCACCAAGTTCGGCTAAAGCATTGCATGAGAAAGCTTTGTTGAAATGACATGGAATGAGAAAAGTTCCAGGGTCTCCGATTTTTGGTGGAACTTTGTTCTGAAGTATGACGAAACTTTCATCGCTCAGAAAAGGGGCTGAAATTTGTTCGATTTTGTTTTTATTATTCACGAGTTCTTTGAGAAATTTGCCATAGTTGTGCATTCCGGCTAAAACATCGACAAGAGGTACGTTGATTCGGACGGCTCGAATCATGTCGAGGAATTTTCCATATTGAGCTTCCATTTTCTCTTTTCTGAGGCGTTGAGGATACGGGATTTTTGGTTTGTACGGTTTGGGTATCGATGTTTCTTTGACAGGTTTTGGATTTTTAGGTTTGGGTTGAGGTGTAGATTCATCGTCTTCATCATCGCTATCGAAGTTGATAGGAGTTTCAGAATTGTTTTGATCATTTGGGTTAACTGGTGGGTCATAGGATTTACCACTCTGTGTAAATACGGCATCCACCTGCTCGTTTCGAGCTTGCGGTGGTTGGTAAGGTTTAGATGAACTACCTTTTGGGTTAGGTTGAGTGTTACTGGGAAGAGATCCAGAAGGTCGACCAGATTGCTTGTCACCAAGTCTGTCGAATTTAGCTTCGAGATTTTAGATTGATGCTTGATGGTTTTGGGTTGTTGTTTCGAGTTTGTTTTTGAGATCCATAAAAGTATCTTTGACAAAAGAATTAGTTGAGTGTTGAGCTTTTATGAAATCGCTTAGTTGTTTTTGAAGGTCAGGTTTGTCATCAGAGTGAGATTGATAGTTGTCTCGGTTGTAATCTTTTCTTCCGCTTGAATGAAAATTATCGCGGTTGGAATCACGGTCGCGGTAATCATTATAAAAACGAGTACGATGGAAGGTTTACATGAATTTGGCTTCTTTTTCACGTGACATGGGTATGTCATCATCGTCAAGGTTTGGTTGTTTTGAACGAGATTGGAATTCTTTATACTGAGCATCCATTTTCATGGTCATGGCATCCATTCGGGCCATAATTTTGTCAGTTTTGGAATTACTGCTACCTTTAACGGCGAAAGCAATGGTTTTCTTAAGAGATGATTTTGTTTTTTTGGTTTTTAGCCCAGTCGAGCTTGAGTAAGACTTTGTCTTCAAGAAGCTGATAAGCTTGATTCGGTGTTTTATAGAGGAAAATACCACCAGTTGCGGCATTTAGAACTTCTTGGGTTATTTTGTTAAGGCCATGGTAAAAGATTTTTATGATATTGCCTTTGGACAGATTGTGACCATGGCAGTTTCTGAGCATTTTCTTCATACGAAGCCAAGCATCGGTTAGAGATTCGTTTTCATGTTGAGAAAAGACTCGGATTTCTACGAGGAGTAGATCGAAAAGAGCTAGGGGAAAGAATCGGATAATGAAAGCGGTTTGAAGTTCATCCCGTGTTTTGATAATTCCTTCGTTGAGTTCGTCCAACCATGTTTTTGCTTCTCCAGTGAGTGATAGGGGAAACATCATCAGGCGGACAGCTTCATTCTCGGTGTCTCTGTATTTAAACATATCACATATTCCGAGAAATTCATGAATGTGCTTGTGAGGATCGGTTTTGGTTCTTCCATCGAATTGGTTTCCTTTGATAAGAGTCAGATGGTTACCTTTAATAGCAAATTCGTTTGCGGTTTCAGGAATGATGATTGCAAAACCGGGAGTTAGAGCGACAACACGGTCGGCAGCCCACATGGGTTCGTCATCTATGGGATTGAGGTTTTGAAGAGTAACGAGAAAGTGACGGAAGTAATTGATGTCGAGAATTGGCGCGTAGACAACTCTCGGGTGTTTAGGTGGATTGTTTCTTTGTTCGAATGGAACTCTTCTGTTTCGTCAACGAAGTCTTCGATTCAGATTACCTTCAGGTTCAGGTAATGGTTCAACAAGTTCAGAGTTAGAAGCACGTGTATGCATCCAAAGGAGAATTTATTTGGGTCAGTTTGCCAGAAAACTGTACGCCGATTTTTGAAAAAGAAGGGGTATGTTAAAAATTATTTTAAAAGTTTGATTACAGAACAGCTTTGAAATCCCCGGCAACGGCGCCAAAAAATTCTGATGTGTTTCAAAAGCTTTAAATTTATAAGACTGAAAATACCGATTAATTATATGAAAACACACGGATAAAAGTATAACCCACGTATGTAGTATAATCTTTTTTTAGGTAAGACCAGGTCGTTCACAGGGATTTTCGTAGTGTTTAAATAATCAGATGAAAAATAAACTTTAACAGACTTAAAATAAACTGAACTGAATTTAATAATGAGAAAGATGACTACTCGGATAATTTCATATAATACATAAGCAATGGTAATAGTTACGATCTCAAACTTAGAACTTGAAATTATGAAAAGTGTTTTCTCGTCAGAAAATGTTTTCACAAATTTACTTGTTTAACTTAAGACTTATGTTTAGTTAACTCGATCAAATGTGTCACTCAAATAATCCAGTTACTATTATATCAAATATATTTTGTTTATCAAATAACGTAAGTGGATTTCTCGTCACAGACGATAAAGATCAAAGACAAATCTTTAAAACTATATAATTCACAACGGGTCTTTCGACCTATACCAGTGTGAGTATGTGGAGTCTGATAGAACTCCTTAGATCGTTTAAGCTCAGTTTGATTAGAACTTATATCTATGATTAACAATAACAATGATAACAATATGCACATCGAAATTAAATAGAGATATCATGGCTTACAAAGGAAGTTAACATAAAGATATAAACAAGTAAATCTTTTAAACATTAAGAAATATCTTCTGTTATCTTTATCTTCTTAAGGAGATCTTCCAAATCTTCATCTTTTGATATCTTTTGACCAAATCTTCTATAATTCTCCACCAGCTTGTAGAATTCTTTAATGACGATTTTGATCCTTTTGTTTCATTACTTGTTTCTTTTGTCTCATCAAATCTATAATTCCCAACAATCTTCCCCTATTTGATGATGACAAAACAAACATGTTCTTGTACGAACTTCATCATAAAGCCTTAATAAAATCAAAGCTTCCCCTGAAGTTGAGATCATGGATCTCCCTGAATGAAACAAACTTCCCCTTAAGTAGATTTCCTTTGTACCATGCCATGTCACCACACATAATAAGCTGCAAATCCTATCTCTGTAATCTTCTTCCCCTTTTTGTCATAATCCAATAGGGGTCTTGTGAAGATAAGCAACTTGAATCTTTACAACTACAAATCATATATCACACTACTAATCCAGCCTTCTAATGTCTCAAATTACCCTCCATGACGCATAATAAGAATAATGAATTTAAGACAGTAGAAACTTAAACTAGCAGTAGTAATAAACAACTAGCAGTAGTAATGAAACCTTTCACCTCAAGTGGTGCATGAACATAACCTGATGGTTAAACATTTTGGCAATAAGCTTCCCCTGAAACCCATATGTTAACCATCTCTTGAATCTTCAATTCTGTAGGCTCTATGTAATGATCACTGATGATTACTCCACTAGTGTAGAATTCTTTAATGACGATTCTGATCTTTTTGTTTCATTCTTTTGTTTTTTTTGTCTCATCAAATCAATAATTCCCAACAGAGTATATAATCAAAGTTGATAAGATTGGACACGATAGGATTATAACATAAGCTTAAGATTAACAAGATCGTAATTATACCAAACGCGTATTCATTATATTATTTTCACCGAGTAGTCATGAGAGATTTAGCCTCTCATGGCTATAAAGTTCATAACAAAATTAAGTAGAATAACAAGAAACATACTATGTGTGGGTATGAATATGGATCAAACTCTACCCGTAACAAGTATAGAATTGAAATACAACCTTTATTTTACTTGAACTATGATAGTGTTCTTCTTCGTTCTTCGTGATTTGATCTCCGATCTTCAAAATATTGTGATGTTTATGAAGGAATGATTGGAATGAAGTGAGGAATATGATTAAAGGATTGTTGAGTGAATTGAAGATATGATTTTAGAGTGAAAATTCGTCTCTATTTATAGGCTGATTTTGGGTCTAAGTGCGGCGCACAAAGTTATTTGTGCGGCGCACTTAGGGTGTAAATGCGAGGTGTATTTAATTCCATTTAATTCTTCTTCATAGTTCTGATAAGAAGTGCGGCGCACAAGAAATATTGTGCGGTGTACTTGGTGATTAAATGCAGTCTTTATTTAATTGTCTTTGATTCTTGAATTCGCTAAGAAGTGCAGCGCACAAAGGAAATGTGCGGCGTACTTTGGTCTTTTTCAGCCTTGGGTCTTTTCTTTTTCTCTATCTTGCTTTCCAATGACTGTAAACACTAAACTTTATTTCTTTTGAGCTCGGGATGACTTCAAGTGAGCCTGCACATAATTCATGCTATTAAGTATTGAAAGTTCACGAGAAATGATAAAATATATACAAATAACGCCGTCAAAAATATGTATAATTAAGGTGTTATCAGTTAGCTTATACGAGTGCGTTTATATAAGGAGTTTTTTTATAAGCGCCAACATTGTTGTTTTTTTCTAAGAAATGCTAGGTTTATATAGCATGGTTCATAACAAATTAGCAAGTACCGTGAATAGCGATAAATTGTTATAGTTGCGAGATTGTGGTTAGGTGTTTTGGTTAAGTTGGCAAAGCATCATCTCCAAAAAGCTCGGGTTCTTTTTCGGTTTCCTATTCTCTGATTCTTCTTCTTTGTGTCAAATCGGGATGTTGCCATTTGTGTTTGTCTTTCAAAAGAGCCAAAGCTTTTTTTGTAAGAAGAATTTCTCTCATCGTTGTCGCGATACAAAATTTCAACCTACGTTATCATATCTTCATCATTTTCACCGCTAAGCCTCGCGATTTGTTCGAAAAGTGAGTTAAACTTCTTGACTTATTGGTTCATCGGAGTCCACTTTTCCGTCAACATATTCTTGGTATGATCTTTGTAACCATTATTCTTGGCTTGCTCATTGTATTGGTCGAGAACTTTGTACTACAACGTATCATTGTTTTGTTCGGAGCCGACATTCGGGTTCTTGGATAGGGGTGCAAACAAGCCAAGCTTTTATCAAGCAACTGGGCTCGAGCTTCAGCTTAACTCGATCGAGTCGAGCTTTTATCAAGCTCAAGCCCGAGCCTAATAAACAAGCTCGAAACACATAACGAGCCGAGCTCGAGCTTTTTGAGCCTTCAAGAACATATATATTTTTATTATACATATTCATATAAAGAACCTTAAAGAAAACGTGAATATTGGTGCAATGGTTAAATATTTATAGAAGGAAAATATAAATCCTTATTCTCCCGAATATTTTGTATAGGTTATTTGCTCTTACGCTCATCTCGTATTTTCTTAAATTTATTGATGAATTTAGCTACCGAATCAAATTTTTATATATAAATTCAAGTTTTTCAAGCCGAGTTCGAGCTTTACTCAAGCCGAGATCAAGCTTTACTCAAGCCGAGATCAAGCTTGAATGATTAAAGCTCGTCAAGCTATCAGGCCAAGCACAAGCCTACTTTATAACTTTCTAGCCAAGCTCAAGCCCTATCAAGCTCGAGCTTGGCTTGACTCGATTACACCCCTATCCTCGGATACATGTATGTAACATTCTTTTTCCGAGGTTTATTGGGTTTGCTCTTGGAACGTTTTTGGGTGACGATGGGCCCGCGGCTTCAGATTGTTGGGGTTGTGGGGATTGTTGTTCGGAAAATTAGGGTTGGTATAGTGGTTGAAATTGTTGTTGGGAAATTTAGATTTGTTGGAATTGTTGTTGAAGTTGAAATTGTTGTCATACTTGAGTTGTGCTTATGTAAATTGGTTGGCAAATGGGTTAAAGTTCGGAAATTGGTTTGAGATTTGGTATGATGAGCCGAATTGTGGCAGTTGGTTGGCATTTGAGGTGATGAAATTTGCGGATATTGGTGTGTTTGGATTAGAGGAAGATGAGGAATTCAGTATTTAGTTTTGCGGGTTGGCGAACATTTGATTGATCCATTGTTGATCGGGATTCATTGTTGTTAGTTTAGAGATGGAAATAAGAGAAGTGTTGTTTAGTTTTAAGGTAGAAATGAATGTAGAAATGTGTGTAAAAATTAAAAGATTAATGAGGGCATTTATAGGATTTTTAAAGGGTAAAAAATTAGAAAAATAGATATTTTAATACAAAAAAAGAACGGCTTAATTGACCACCCAGCGTCCTTTTTTATCCGTTATTAAACGGTTACATTTGAAAGAAAAAAAAATACGCATCATGTGGGTTGGCTGGAAGTAACGGCGCCAGAACTAATGGCGCTAAGACCCGCGTCGTCCTCGCGTTATCGGTTAGCATTACCAATTGGTGCGAGGGCGATTAGCCAGTCGTACCGTGTGCAAATAGACTCTAAGTTCTTATATATTGGTATATATTAAAAAGGTTTATTAACACATTGCAAATATATAATGTCATTAGGGTGGAGGATCCAATGATATTGTTGAGGGTTTTTTCTCATCGTTTTAATTTTATGTCAAACAAAAAACACTTCTTTTATCTTTCCCTTCTCTTTGCTCTCAATCATTTCATTACATTCGCTTTTTTCTTTTATTTATTTCAACTTTTATCATTTAAAAACCCTCAAAACACACATATCCACAAATAACCAATAATTATTAATCTCTTTTATTTGGACATCTCTCTCACTTCTTTTTCTTTCGAGACTTGAGTGTCTTCCCTTTTCCCGCAAAGTGAGGTTGGGCATTAAGCCTCTTCCCGCTGACATGGCCAGTTTCCCGCATGTTTTCGGCTGCACACTATGCACACTTGCTCAAAATATAGTAGAAGTAGATTCAACATTCAAGATCATACTTGTGTCATATAAATACATGGAGAATTTGAAGTTTTGTTATCTGCCCAGTTTGTGTAAAACATGTATAGTGGACAAAAATAGTGTTGTACAATTGGATGGTCTGAGATCTCAGCAAGCTAGTGTTTGGATAAAGAAATGAGGTTGACCATCGGCCCAATCATTATAAAGTTGTAACTATTTAATAAGGTCAAACTGGTCAATATTTTTTCTTTCAATTTGGTAGAGCTTCTCAGAGGTCCCAAATTTTACATGTATGCCTTCTACAAATAACTTTGACCATCATTTCCCAATTTCTTTTCCTTTCTATGCTTTTACAAACTTTGAATCAGTCATAATCTATGATTAGAAACGACAAAATGAGAAAGATGTATAAATTGATTCCTCGTAATGAGAACAACTTTAGAGACACAAATTCGTAAACCAAATTAAGAATACTGAAGAAAAATACAAGCAACCCTTAACGACATCATAACTACCATGTGGATGTCTTTCAATGCAAACTTGTGTTTGATTTTTTTTATCCACAGCATGCAGATTTCTGAGCACCTTGCGAACCTCCTGCCCCCTGGTCTGGTTGGTTAATCTTAATCGTCTGAGGCTGCATTTCAAAAACGTCAAAAATTACATATCCCTCTTAAGTCCAAATGTCTATCAAGTTTTCCATGCGGATATCATCTTCAAATGATTAACATAATTGTTAGAAAAATGATATGTGTTCATACCTCAGCCTTAGAGTCAGTTTCAGATAGTCTTTGTTTTATATCCCTGCCTATTGAGAAGAAGACATCCTCCACATTCATATTTGTTTTTGCACTCTGTTCGAATGTTAACGTGGGTAGCAATTAGAAGCATAGATATATAATGTACATATAGTGGTACAATTTTGCTTACAGTTTCGAAGAATTTGATTCCATACTCATCAGCAAGTGCCTGACCCTTGGCAGTAGGAACGGCCTGCACATTGTGAATTTGCCTAGTCAGCATATTTGTACAAATGAGCATAATTTAAAACTTTAAAGAGAAAGCAGACCCTTTTGCTTTCGTCCATGTCAGCCTTGTTCCCAACAAGTATCTTGTTTACGTTATCAGATGCGTGTTGTTCTATGTTACGGATCCAATTCCTGATATCTGAACATATATATCATAGTAGCAAGATCAGTTAAAGGTAAATATAGTTAAGAACTACGATATAATATTTCTTCTGACTAGTGGAGGAAAAAAATCTATGAAAATCAACAAAGTAAAGATAAGAGATATAGAAAATTTACTGTTGAAGGATGATTCATCAGTTACATCATACACAAGCAGAATACCCATGGCTCCACGATAATATGCTGCATAATACCAAAATTAGTATTTATACGATCATATGATAATAGAAGAAAAAAATATATCTAGGTTCTAGTTGGACTTGGCACAAACAAATCATGAGTTCAAGTAAATCCATTACGAGTGTAATTTGCACAGTTTTATTTGTTTTATTCCTCAACCAGGTTCTGTACTCGGTAATCAACACATTCATAGATATATACAGTACATACGATGTTCTAAAAATAGTATGAAGTTCAACTCTACTTCAAAAAAAAGAGTAGAGTATGATGTTCGACTGGCTCATCTATATAGTATATATCCAGCCTATTAATCCTCATATTTTCATATTGCAAGGCTTATTTGTTACAGGTAAAAGTGTAAAACCACAATATAAAGTGTATAATATCATGGAAAGCAAAAATTTCAGATCTTAAAAACATACCAGTTGTGATTGTCCTGAATCGCTCCTGACCAGCAGTGTCCCAGATTTGCAGTTTGATGCGTTTTCCATCAAGCTCAATGGTCCTTATCTTAAAATCAATACTACATAACAGAAGAGCAAGTGTTAATTATTTGTAATCCCTCTTTGACAGCTTAGAATATATTCTCGCAAGCATGAAACCAATTAAGAATGTGAATATACGAACCCTATGGTTGTGATGAAGCTGGTGGTGAAGGAACCATCTGAGAATCGCAAAAGGAGACAACTCTTACCAACACCTGCAGTAATAATGAAAATATAATCATAAATATCTGTGATAAAATAATACATTTACAGTTTAGATAATATGTCTTCCGCTACAAAAAAACAAAACTTAGAATTTGATCATGCAACCTAAAAGGTAAACAAAAGAACGTGTGACCACATACTTTAGAATTTGATCATGCAACCTAAAAGGTAAACAAAAGAACGTGTGACCACATACTCTATATCAGCCTATGGAAAAATCCCTTTAGCAAAAAAAAAATATGCAAGATGTCCCGGGAGTTAGCTTTACTCTGACCAATTTCACTTGAAACCACTGGCATCTATTATATAAAAATATTCCATGACCACCATCCAAATTCTGAACCGACCATTGCTTCAATGCAACCTCGGCATAATGAATATCTAACTGATAAAATAATACATTTAGAGTCTTAAAATGACTTCAGCCACAAAAATATAAGAAATTGGTCGTGAAGTTATAATAAAATATCAGCAAAGCAATGATACTGTAGCAGAATAATGCAACCTAAAGGGGTAAATAAAAGAACATGTTAACCGATCCTCAATACCAGCCGAAGGAATGAGAATCGATTCCTTCCATTACAAAGGACAATACAGTATACACTTCCATTTTTATATTATCGGCTGCAAGTGTTCAATGTGCTTAGAAACCTTAATAATTTTATTAGAAGCTTTTACATTAAGATGAGCTTGTAATTAACATTTTGATAAATAATCTTATGTATCCATAACTTTGTGCAACTGATATCATGAACCATGAATACTAAATTGTTCTTACGAGCCAATCTTTCCGGCACTTTACCACCCATTCTCCAATCATTTGTTTTGCAGAAGCGTAACAAACCCGCATATCTAGCTAAAGCCATGACATCTTGTTTAAAAGGCATGAACTCGGTTCAAGTTTAATGGTATGCTATTACGTTGTCTCCATTTATATAAAACAAACTACAGGAGATATATGTCATGGACTAGATCCCCGTCCTAATTTATTCTCTCAAAAAGTGATCATTTTTAACTGTAAGCAGATATAGAAGATGTCATCTAAGTTCAGTCCTTACTGACATTACTTGAAACCACATTCTGATTTATAAAAACACATTCCTTGGTCACCATCCAAATTCATAACCTGCAGTTGCTGATTGCGACCTTCACATAACGGAAAACCAAATGATCTTACCACAAGGGAGCTGATCCTTAGCGCACGCATATATTGATGAAGAGAACGAGTGCAAAACTAACTACCGAAACTCTTACTACAACTTCAAAAGCATGCCTTTATGGAAAGAAAAAGAAAAAAAAAATCTTAGTTACACCTAATGACATGAATTACTTCTGTAATATCGAGCTTCGCAAACATACTTACATGAGACCAACCTTTTGGTATATAAACTTGACTAGGCTGGTGTCATGTCTTACCATCCACTTCCTTTTGTTTACTTCTAACAGCAAAGACACACTCTACCCTACCCTACCCTACCGGCAAACTCTAGAGCTTCTATTATTCAGCTTCTAATACACACCTATTGTCCACATTGAGACTTGATCCCACAGCCTATTGGTTTACTACCCACCAACCACAAACATGTTAGCGCGCCCGCACCACGCACACAAACACGAAGAAAAAAAATGGTTGGCAATCAAATTAGTAAAAGTCATTACTTTTACGATTTATCGCAAAACGAGTATATGAAATTTCCATAATCCCTAAATCACATAAATAATTAGAGAAAATATAAAATTAAAATAACAATCAAACAAGATCTCACTAATTTCAACACATAAATCGAGATTGAAATAATTAAAAAAACATACCACTATCACCGATCAAAAGAAGTTTAATGAGATAATCATAATCCGCACGGGCCCTAGCTGGTGGAGCAGCCATATCTATATAGTGTATAAAAAAAATTGGGGGAAATTAAATTTTATAAAAGAATGAAATTTGTAGAATATATATAAAGAGACAAATATTTGTATGTATGTATAGATGTAAATTAAAATTTTACCAAATGGTGAGATCAGAAAAGAACAGAAGAGATCTGAAGAGGTCTGTGAAAAATAATAAGAGAAGAGAAAATGGGAATTCGGGTATGATACGTCACCACGCAGCAGTGGTCGGCCGTTGAGTCTGCTTTTCTTTTTCTTATTTTTTATTTCTATTTATTTATTTCAGTTATCATCAAATTAAGAAAAACAAAACCTTTAAAATGCTTAAGTCACTAAGGGTGGTGTTTGATTTTTCAGAAATGCCTCTTAACAACATCTTAATCTGACTCATTCAGACGCGGTCAGACATTTGAGTCATTAAGATTGTTTGTTTTTTTAAGTCATTCAGAGGCAAGCGTTTGTTTTTTTCTGATCATTAAGAGGCAGTAAGAGGCATAAAACTCTTACTGAACTAGATGTGGAGGGGGTGTCTTAACACCTCTCAATGTCTTTTTTTCTTACTTTTTTTTGTTTTTATTTTTTTCTACTTTGTTATGATTTTTTTTGTGTTTTTTTCATTTCTTGATTTTTTTTCTTCTTATTTCACCTTTGTCTTTTGTATGAAAAGTATTAAATAGAATTATTGCATATGTTTTGTTAGATAAAGAGTGTATAAGATAATATGTGTCAACTCATATTTTGTTCAAATTGAAGGGTACGGTTTCGGACTCATACATCTTAATTCTAACGCGACTCCTTTAGTTAATCATTTTAAGAAGTTCAATTCAAACTTTCAATTGATTATATTATAAAATATGTTTTTTTTTATTTAATGAAGTTTATTTCGTGTGAATGCAATCGTTTTAAATTTAAATTGTAAAAACTATAAACACATCTAGACATTTTTACCAAAACAAACAGTTTTATCTCATTCAAATTCAGATTTCTCAACCACTTATTTAGATTAAGATGAAAATCTGATTCAGACTTTTCTACCGAATATTCAGATTCAGATGTGCGAATCAGATTCAGATTCAGAGCCTCTTAATAAACAAACAGTACCTAAGTATAACATATATTAAGGGGGTGTTTGTTTCGGCTTATGAAACATAAGCCCATTTTAGCTTATATTTCATAAGCCTCAATTTTCTGACTTATTTTGAGACTTGAGGGCTTATATAAGTTTATTATATCATGAATTCCACACACATATGTGTCAAACAAATATGGGTAGTGAGAAAAATATGATAGAATGTGATTAGTGCAAGTTAAATGT
>BQNB010101499.1:11317-21619 GCA_026074375.1 Tanacetum coccineum | reverse complement strand
CACTCAAAGAAAAGGTGGTTATGGGAATCCTGAACCACATTTCAAAATAAGCACTTGAGATTACCAATATCTTGCCATTTCATCACTCTGTCTTGAGTCTTCAGTCTTTGATTAATAACCAACCAGACCAAAAAAGCATGCCTTGGGATGACTAAACCACACAAATTTATGCCATGGAACAATTGGTTTCATAATAGAAATATCACACCAAACTTTCTTAACATAAAATGATCCTACCCTATCATCATTAGATTTCCACAACACCTTGTCTTTTCTATCTCTAAAGATTAAAAGAGGAGGTATATTAAATAGAAAAGAGAACTTACTTCTCCATTGAACATGCCACTTCTATTCCATATTTTCCAAAATATCACTAACCCTGCAATTGAGAGATAGACATGCTTTAAAAATGTCTTTGTTAGAAATAAATTGGCATAACAGACCTATTTGAAGCCAATTATCAAACCAAGCAGAAATGTCCACCCCATTACCCACCCTATACACAATATGTATTCTGAATAATCTTTTTCCAGCCTCAACAGACATCCTTAGGCTTAAGGATATCCTAAAAGTTTCTAACATTAGAACCCCTATCCACCAACCTATAAGAATTTACCCATTTGACCCATAAAGAGTCCTTTTTTGAAACAATGTTCCAAATATGCTTAGCCATTAGAGAAACATTCCAGGTATGTAAGGATTTGATACCCAGACCACCATGAACCTTAAGCTGGCAGACATCCTCCCATTTAACTTTAGCACTACCCTTTTTGAGCTCACCATAAGACCAGAGAAAACCCCTCATGAGCTATTCATTATCTAAGGAAACTGAAATTGGGGGAATAAAAACAGAAGACCAGAACACTTGAATGGAGCTAATGACATATTTGATCAACTGAAGTAAGAGACTTGTTTTTCCAATTCATAAGTCTCATTCTTACCTTATCAACCAAACTACTATGATGGTGTTTATACAATCTGGTAGATGATCTTAGTAATACATTTATTCAAAATGTTACAACAAGATATAGGCCTAAACTTAGCAACACTTCTAGGAGTTTAGGACTTAGGCACTAAATAATAGTGGCATTAACTTCTTTTAATAGTTTACTATTTGCAAAAAAATCATGCACTGCATTACATACCTCATCACCAATAATTGGCCAAGCAGCTTTAAAGAATTTGGCAGAAAACCCATCGGGACCAGGAGCCTTATCATCTTCCATGCCAAAAAATGCATATTTAATCTCCAATTTAAAAACATGCCTAACCATGAAATTAGCCTCTTCAAGCGATAAAGAAGTAGAGAATAAGCTAGCAGGATCAATAATAGGAGAAACATGACTGCTTTCCCCAAAAATACCTTGGAAATACTTAACAAACTGAGCACCCACTTGATCACCAGAAAACCCATTACCATCCAAGTCTTTAATATACTCAATTCTGTTTCTATTGAGCCTTTACTTTACAGATTTATAAAAATACCTAGTATTTGCATCACCTTCACTGAGCCAAGTCACCTTAGCCCTTTGTTTTAAAATAATCTCCTCATCCTTAACAGTCTCCTTGTAAGCATTAAGATAAACAACTTCTTCAAATCTCAAGTCAGCATTATGAGAATCATTGACCATCGCAGTCTGAATTCTTTCCAATTCACTATTTAAAAATTTAACCTTGTCAGCCAACTTGCCTTGAGAATTCCATAACTTCCGCAAACGTTTCTTTAACAACTTTAGTTTTGAGATAATAGAGAACATATAATAACCAGGGATTTTCATATCCCATATACTCTTAATAATGGGAAGGAAGTCAGGCTTATTGGCTAAAAAAATTTGCAAACTTAAACGGCTTAGGCTTGTGGCCAATAACACTTGAAATATTAAGAATACAAGGGGTATCATCAGATACTACAAATGGAAGAAATTGAGCATTAGCATTAGAGAATATTTTAATAAATCCTATATTGCTCATCACCTTGTCAAGCTTCTTCAAAAGACCATTGGGGTTGCCGAGACTCTTATTCCAAGTATACTTCAGGCCTAACATGACAAGATCAGACACTTCAATTTTAGCCAAGCATTCTCTAAAATCTGCCATACCATGAATAATAGCCGAAGAACCAATAGATCTTTCATAAGGATCAAGAATGCAGTTAAAATCCCTAAGTAAAACCCAATGGCTATCCTTAACTACCCTACTATGAATAACCAAATCCTTCCATAAAGTCCTTCTACCAACAATAGTACCTTGAGCATACACAAATGTACAAAAGAACAAATGATGGCCATTTACAGTTTCAATAAGAACGTTCATTAATTGGGATAAGTGATTCAAAACCATCACCCTAACAGAATTAGGATCCCATCCCACAATAATGCCAGTCCCTATAGCACACGCATCACTATTAGAGACCAACTGCCAATTTCCAAAGACTTTAGAACAAATACGAGAAAGCTTATGCTTCTTAACCTTAGTTTCAAGCAAAGCACAAATAATATATACACCTTCATGAAGTAAATCAATAACTTGTTTCCGGTTAGGAGATTTATTAAGACCCCTAATATTCCAAGAATAGATCTTATACATTGGAAACCTGTTCAATAACTTTGTCTATATCATTACTCATTCCTTGGCCTTTAACAATAATATTCTCTGGCCTCATCTCATCAGCCATACAAGCCTCCTTAGAAGCTATATCATCATCTTCAAAAGAAGGCTCCAAACCATACTTATGACAATTGTTATAGAAGAAACTTACCTGAGAAAGGGACCAACTCATTTTGATTTCAGGTGAAGGGTAAACACCAGACTTCATAACATCAATAACTTCTTGCATGAGTTGTGATTCAGTAACATTACTATATTCCTCTTCTATTGCAGCCACAGAAGCTTCATCTTTTTCCTTCAGTTCTTGATCATCCAGAGCTTGAAAAGAATTTGAAACCGAAACGTCCTCCATATGAACTCCATCCAAAGCATTTTTAGAATTAGACCCTCTAACCAGAACTTTAGGTTTAAAATTTAAATGATCAACCGGAACATACTTATTACCCATTTTCTCTAAATTAGAAATAAAGCGACTATCACTATTCCTTACACCTTTATTAAAAGAACCATTGTGAGACTGAGATGGCTTATTATCTTGTTTCACATTCTTGATACTACTAGAATTCACTTTCGACTTAAAGCCATGGTTAACTTGATAATGACCACCCTTACTTTAAACATTAGGCCATGGTTTCCCTCTGTTTTGCTAAACATTTCCCGTATTATACCTGTTACCATTCTGAGGGCTATCTTGACTAGCATTACCCTTTACATTAACAAGTCTTTTTTTCCTCCTTACAATCACAAAACCTTCATTATCATCCTTATTACTATAAGACTTTCCATTATCAACCTTTTTACCATCCTGAGAAACAAAAGCCATTTCTTCCTCAAACCTTGGTCTACTCTTGCAAACAGAAGTGGAATGACCAAAGGTCTTACAATGGGTACACAAAGGAGGTTTCCACTGATACTTGACAACAAGTCTACCAACTCTAGCAGGCTTGTCCCCCATAGCAGGATAAGCAATCGTAAGAGTATGATGCAACTCTTCTTTTGAAGAAACCTCCATAAGAACCCTGGCAAAATCAAGCTTACCAGACTTATTTAAGCATCTCTCTCTTGTCAACTTGTCCATCAACATAGGTTTCCCAATCTACTCATGATTTTACTGATCCCATTTCCATTGCAAAGCTCCATGGGGATATTATACACACACACCCATATTGGAATAGTACTAGGCTCTACCTTTTCCAACCAAATACTAGGCTCCCACACATTAAAAACTAACGGAATATTATTAACCATCCAAGGACCACTCTCCAAAACAGATTTCATACCCTCCTTATTATTAAACTTAAAATAAAACTCCTAGAGCTTGTTTTTATTATACTAACAATTCCATACTTCCTCCACATCCTACTAAGATTAGCATTCACTACCATGTAATCCATGAAGGTACCTACGAAATACCCATAGAGCTGCAAAGAACAAGCAACACTCCCTGCTTTGATATCCTCTAAAGAAAACATAATACGCTTAGTGCCATCATCTTGCATAGAAACAAACTGAGGGACATGATTCATTTGGAGTTCTCTGTCCTCCATACCCTTATTAATCTTTTGAGCAAAAGAATCAATATTGATAGAACAATCAGCATTCATAACTTTAGTTTTATCAGCCCAAGAATTAGAAGCACTATTCTTGTAAAATAAGCTAGGACCAAACCCATTAATCTTACCCAGATTCCAAGGTTTATAACTATTCAACTGCGACTTCTTAGAAAAAGGGTTGCTATTCTCATTCCTACCAAAATGAAAAGAAAACAAAGGAGGACCAACAAGATTATTAAGAATGTCCTTAGAGCTGCATGATTTCCCAAACTTAAAACCCTCACCACCCGTATCATAAGCAATACCATCCATAGATTTAGGTAAAGCAACACTAGTTATAGCTACATCATCCATACAAGTGTGCTTAGACCTAGACCTAAGACCTGCCTTACCCTCTTCTGTCAAAATATTTATCTTAGCAATAGTAATTCCATCTAATAGACTTGATTGATTACATCTAGAAATAACCTACCATCACCCCCCATTCCCCAGAAGCAATCAAACAACTAAGTCCCCAAAAGGACCCACCTACCTCCCCATTAGCCCACAGAAACACTTGAAAGGTTGGTCGCAAAAAATGAAAAACCAACTATTTTATAAAAAATATATTTTTGGGTAAATAAAGGTGGTAAATATCTCCACTATATGTTGTAACGTAAAATATTTATGGGATGAATCGATAGTTGGTCCCCCATTACGGGAAACACCACCTAGGATTTTTGTAATTTTATGGATCTCAAAGATGATGAAAATTAAGACATCATAGAGGCCCTAAATTCCGTTGGTCCAACCAAAAACAAAAGCGTGAGTTGTATATTTAGTTTAGATGTAAAAGGCGGTGGAGGTTTTTTTAGTTTTATATGAAATATGTTAGACTTTTTTTTCAAGGTTGTGGTCCAGAAAAAAGTAAGCTAGCAACATTTTTTTTGGTTTATTGGTTAAGAATAAAACTATCTTGTTTTAATTATTTTATTTTTATACCACTTAATAAGCAACCCGCCGGTATAAGCAACCCGCCGTTGACCTGGTCAACTCGCCGGCTACCTTTTCCTAAAAATCCGGATCTTGTCCCTATCTTTTGTCAAACCGCCGGTAAGAATAACATTTAATATTCAAACCTCCAACAAGAACACTAGGACGATTTTTACAAAATCACTCAAATAAGCTTTTCTATCCACGAATCAAAGCTCTAACATGCAATACTAAGTGTGTATATCAAGTTTAAACACACCTTAACACGTCTTTCTTTGAGAATCGTCCAAAATTAGGCAACTCTCCACGAAGAACACTAACCTTTTAAAGCTTATAATTCGAGCTTGGAGCTTGTATAACCCACGAAATTGATACAACCTAGCCTCTTTGATGTGTAGAACAAGTAGAGAACAAGATTAACCAACAAATAAGCCCCCAAAAAAATTTTGAGCCGTGGGTTTTTTGTCACAAAATAAGCCACGAATTTGAGCTTGTTTTACCACACGAATCCACCCCATGGCTCTGATACCAATTGTAGGTTCCCCAATTCACACAAACATGTATAGATCTAGAGAGATCTAGAGAGAGAAAGTTAGAGAGAGAAAGGTTGAGAGAGAAACTAATAAAACACACTAAAGAGTGTGTGTAAAATGACTAGTTGCTTACCTCTTCCAAAGTTGGAAGAGGTATTTATAGTTCTTACAATACACCGGGTATTAGCACCCGGTTCAATACCGAAAGTCATACGTTTACCTATTAAACTACGAGCTATAATGAACAGTAAAATACATTGGGTGACCGAGTCTTTTTCTAATATCTAACACCTTCATTCACTCAAGATGATACTATTTATACCCAAGGCACTTGGGCTTTCTAGAGTGGGCCGGGCTTGGCATAACTTGGGCTTTGAGCCCGAAACACAGACAATATTAGATTACAATCCAAGCCCGTTGAACCCGACTAGCCTATTACAATACAAGACCTAGTTTGACTTTCTAAGACCGATAACATTCTTGTTTGACTTAATATAATTAAGGCTAACAGATCTTTTGCCATCTTGTGAACTTTTGTCATTCGAAATGATATGCTCACACTTTTCTTGATCTTGAAAGCTTGAATATTCAGAGTTGCGGAAGCTTTAATAACATATACTTGAGCTTTCATGATATCTTTGAATGAGTCGTTTGAGAATGAGCACGCGGTTATGAACTTGATTTTGTTGGAACACGATATCTCCATCTCCATCTTTAAATGTTCCTGTAATAAAACAGTTAGCAATAAAGAGAAAATTAGTTTGTAAAAACAATCGATGCGATACTTTGCAAAAGAGTTTTGTAACACATCGAAAGTTTTATTTGTTTTCCAAAGTCCAATAACCGTCAATTTGTATACTGGAACAAGTTTGATTCATGTAGAATCGCACCGTTGTTGTTTTCCAGTTTTCACAAGTTTGATCCATTAAGGATCTCACAAGTCACCTACCATGAGCTTGTTTGAAGTTGGCTCAAGCAGGATTTCCATCTTCACTGTGAATACTTACGTATCACTCGGATGTTCTGGCAAAATCACAAGGATAATGCGTAGGACTCTTATGATAAAACTTGTAATCACAGTGTGTGAATAACAAGTAAATTGGAATTGTCCTAACGAGATTAATTGATGATCTCTTGGCTCTAGACTCAAAAGTGCGTTTTGATTTTAGTGATCGGAGGCTGGAGCTGACTGCCACCTTTTCAATACCGACTTACTCGGAGTGAGTGAGTCAGTAGATTACATGTTTAGTCTCCGTGAGAAATGAAACAGAAATCTTTTGAGAGATTCTGAGTGGCTTGGGAGGGTTGTGCATTGCATCACTGGGTCCATGATGTCACTTCAATGTCAGCAATCATTTTAGTGATTTTGACAGCATATGTATTGACCCGGTTTCTGCCTAAGTGTATGGAGGGCTTCTTTCTTTACACCCTTTATCCGTACAATTCTTTTTCATTCTTCAACCCCTTTAGTGCTTACCAAGATTTCATGACTAGAACCTTGTTGGGTTTATTCAAGTACTAGCTCCATCTCAGTCGGCACTATTCCCTTTTCCTCACATTTACTCCTTTTTATCATACCTAAGGACTTCTACACTAACTAGTGGATAGTCCCTGGGTAGATCCCTCCGGTTCTGGCAGGATCATGGGAACGAGTACCTAACCTTACCATCCTTATAACTTCGATAACAGTAAATACATGGTCAGTCTTTTGGTACAGTTCACCTTGCCATAAAATCACTGTTGAAAAACTCAATCAGGTACTTATGATAAAACTATCAAAGTGTTTAGTACCCGATTGTTTTTGCTTTTCAGAAAAGCTCCCCCTCAACATGTGCATCGGTATTCGAAACTGTTTAGCACATGTTGGTGGAGTATACACTTGAGTAATATGATCACATTACATATTTTAATCACATTTTTCTCCCCTTATCAAAAATTTCAAATCATTTGACATTTTGGATATCAATTGATTTAAATATGTTATAAACTTTCGGAGAAAAGTGTGCCAATTATTCACAAGCCGTGTTTGGAACATATTAATGCTCCCCCTCAATCATTGAAGGATATATAAGATAGTGCTGAGTACTGTAATTTGAAAGATTTTGAATTTTCTAAGAAATTCTTGAAAATTTGTACTCAATCACTATTTATATTAGCCTATAATTAAGTCTACACTACACATTTATATATTCACAAGATTATGTATGAGACAGGACCTGAAAATGTTCAAACCGAAAATGACATAGTCATTTTGTCCATGTAAGCAGTCTGTAGTCCGTCTCGATACTCTCCTTTTGGAAGTTGTCTTAGCTTCCCCTTGAATCAGCAATCCTTTCTTGAGTAGGTTCATAGCCTTCTTGCAATTTGCATTAAGAATACTTGAAGTCTGACGCCCAAATCGATGAAGTACACAATTAATTTGAAACCGTAACACCAAAGTCAATTAAGTCCCGGATGTCTAATTTCTCTTAACATGATAGTGATGATATGAATTGAAACACCAAAGTCAACTAAGTCCCGGATATCTCAATTATTCCCTCTCAGTAGACGAACTGATAACACCTAAGACAACTAAGTCCCAAATGTACACTTTTCTTTCTATCGGATACTGACTAACTAGAGGAATTATCATACTTATCATACCAATATGTCCCTCTTTGATCAAATATTTCTACTCCTTTAAAAACACGCTTGGTGATTGACTGTTAAAGGAAGCATTAATTGAATCAGTAACCAATCTTCTCACGCTCTAATCAATCTTCTGACAACACATTTCCCTGGTATCTCAACTGATGCATACCATAAATGACAAGATATCTCTTCTCCTATGTGGTTGGAATAGCGCACCGGAAAGTAACACGATAAAACACTGATTTTCTCTGCGGATAAGACATTTGTCTTCCCGGAATGGCCTACAATTAAATAAGGCTATGGATTCTATCACGTGTAGTTGTTGTACCTTTCAGTGTATTTACTCCTTCCCCTTGATGTTTTCGATACCTCAGAATCAGAAAAATCTTATATGCACACATGCTTGAGATCGTGTTCGCAGAATTAATAAACTTAAATCTATCCCGTGAGAATCAGTTTCAAGGCTTTTTAAACTACGAAAGAATTTCCAAACATTCCTAAGTCTTTTTACAAACTATGACGCGTTGGCAATATTAGTCGTATGTAGTTTAAAGCCTGAATTCACTAAGTCTTCAATTGCAAATAAGTCCCTAAAGTTTGAAGCAAATGACATCTAAGGCACATGTAGTTAATATGAATTAACTCCCTTTAAATTGTTATCTGTCATTATCAAAAACTTCAACTGTTTAATCCTTGACTTATTTTGAAAGACCGTTTAAAAGATTATTTGACACTTTCTCCCCCTCAAATAATGACCCGTTTTCTATTTAAAGAGCTGTAGTCATTGTTTGAGAGGTCGAATTATCTTGGAAAATCTTTTCGTGATTACTGAAAATATTGATTCATTGTGAAGACAACTTTTTCCCAATTGAAATAAGATTTCTCTTATTTTGACAAATAAATGCACTGAAACGTACACTTATTCTTATGATGCATGGATATGAAATAATCCATGCCCGGGAAAAATTAATTACCCGTTGTCTGGAACAGCTGTCTTTTCGACGACATGCGTTCCTCATTTTCAAAAGCGGGTTGCAGTAAGAAATAACTGCAAGCTATTGTCATGAGCTCAAAACTTTGAATGTTTTGTTAGAGTAGCTCAATACCGAAAAGACTTCTCTTTTCGTTGCTAAGGAAAAATGCACTGAGACGTGTATTTTCCTTTACGATGAGGCCCGGGTTATGTACAGAAATGTACATAAGCCATTTTTTTATTTTTTTATTTTTTATTTTTTATTTTTTATTTATTTATTTTTTATTTTTAATTTATTTTTTGTTTTTTTTATATTTACAAGATGATGTTTGATGATAATATCAAGCAGTTACGTTTGTCAGAACCTCCAGTTCTGCTGGAGTCAAACATCTCATACCAATCCTTCTGACAAGATACAAAAAACCGATCCTCAGGAAGGGCTTTCGTAAATTAATCAGCTAATTGGTATTCAGTTCTGACAAAATATAATTTAATAATATCATTTTCAACCTGTTCCTTTATGAAGTGATACCGAGTATGGATGTGCTTTGTATGAGAGTACTGTACGGCTTTGCATGAGATTGCTATGGCTGACTGAGAGTCGCAATACAACGGTATTTTGTTGTAGTTGAAGCCATAATCTTGAAGCTGTGTCCTCATCCACATTACTTGAGCACAACTTGCAGATAACGCCACGTACTCTGCCTCTGCTGAAGACATTGCAGTGCAGTTTTGTTTCTTTGACATCCAGCTTACAAGTTTATCACCAAGGAACTGTATCCCTCCAGAAGTGCTTTTTCGAGTATCAAGGCATCCGGCATGATCAGCGTCTGAAAATGCTGTTAGTTCAAAGCCAGAATCCTTTGGATACCAGAGTCCCATGTTAATGGTACCCTTTAGGTATTTAAAGATTCTTTTAACCTCCTTGAGGTGCTTTTGAGTTGGTCGTGCTTGATAACGTGCACAATAGCATACTGCTTGCACTAAGTCTGGTCTACTAGATGTCAAGTACATGAGTGACCCGATTTTACTA
>BQNB010101497.1:507-24455 GCA_026074375.1 Tanacetum coccineum | reverse complement strand
TAACTGTGTAGGGTGTTAAAGGCTGTCATGGGTTAACAACAGTTATAGGCTTTGGGCCTTTTTATATTTAAAAGGTATTTGGCCCTTCTTATCATACAAGTCTTGATATAATTGCTTAATGGGCTGTCCTGGCCCATTAGATGGGTGCAGGTGGGCCCATTGAGTAATTCTTCGTTTACGGCTTCGGCTTTGACTTTTGACTTTGTCAGGGTTGACTTTGACTTTTACTTTGGCTTTTTCATGCTTTTCTATTCCGTGCTCGGTTTTTTCCGTTTTGACTTGATTTTTTGTCCTTTTGTCGGATATCCGTTTCCTGCACAATATAAATGAAAACATACAAATACTATGTATTTTTTGGTACGTTTTTGGTCATTTAAGTTCGGTTTTAATGGAAAATGGTATGTGTAATTAAGCACATACCAAAATCTCCCATACTAAACTATTGTCGTGTCCTCACGCAATGCCATAAGTAAACACTTAAGAAAACCAAGAATCTCAATCCCCCTCGACTAATAACCTCAAAAAGTAGCCAAGTGTTCATCAAGGGGAATTAAAGAATCAAAATCTACACCCTCATCTTAATAGCTTGAACCAATCATTGTTGAAACATGGTGTACTCTCCCAGAAAACTCTTTTCCCTTCTCTCTTTTATGTTGCAAAGATTTTCTCTGTATTTGTAGGATAAACATAATCCTTCTTGTAATGTGACAATATCACCAAGCTGTTAGATTAATAATGAAGTGCACTTGTACAAATCGTGGATACATCAGAAGAATTTAACCCTCCCTCTAAGTGCTTTACCAGATTGCATCAAAAATATACTGACAGGTTAAATTTTTTTGGTTTGTGTCCAAGAATATGATGCAGAGGCCATAGTGCTACTAAAAATTGTTCCATGCAGTGGTCTTAGCACTAAGGCATTGCATAATGGTATGAATAAAAAAACTTCCATTATGGAAAAAAGAAAGCTTTATAGAATGTAAGTTTTGGAGAAGGTATTTTCATGAGCCCCATCCTCGACTAGTTTCTCTAAAGATAGTAAATTTGGTCAAAAAATAGTACCACCGATGCATCCTTCTAAGTTAAGATCACTTTAATACTTGTCTCAAAGATGACCACCTGACTTCTTATCAACGAGGTGGCTAGTAACTGATGTTCTCCATTTAACTGTATTTACCTTTACTGTTGCCCAGAACTGTTCAATGCAAGATGTATAGATAGTAGGATTGACAGTTAAAGCATAACAAATTTGGTTAGCATTCAAAAAATCAAGAATTTCATGAAACCCATCACTTTTAGCAGGTTTTTCCAAGAATACGACCATGTTATGAGTGTCAGCAAAAGTTAGGGTTGACATTATTTTGTGTTTTGATGATTAAAGATGAAATTAAGTTAGGGTTTATGTTTAAAGAGTGTTTGAATGATCAAAATCGAATAAAGAATCAAAGAAAACACTGTCAATCAAAGTATTATAAAATCACCCTCAGCAGCATTAACTTAAACCAACACACAATGTTAAGCCTAGCAATATAGTTTTGCTAACAGCATTACTTATTCCTAACATTATAAGTAACCCGACAGCAGTAACTCAACAGCATCAACATAAGCTTAGCAGCATTAATGTATACCAGTAGGTGATTAACCTAAAGCTAACAGCTTTAAGAATTGAGTTACCAGCAATAACTTCACTTCATACAAAAAGCAATTCCATAATCAATTTAATTCTTACAAGCTCCTATTCTGATTTTTAAACTTACAATATCTCTACATTTTCTTTTTCCATTGAAACACTTTGACCTGTTTTCATGCACACAGCTCCCCCCCCCGCCTGCCCCCCCTCTTTCTGTTTTTCAGCTCACTAATTCTCTCTTTTCTTTTTCTCACCAATTCAAACAGTTTTGTACAATGTTCCATCAATTCCATTAGTTTCATACTGTCCTCCTAACTTCTAAGTGTGTTAACTCTTGAGAGAGGTGGATCTTGTACAATTTAATCAACCTCAAAACCTAGGTTTGAGCATCTGCAACCCCATATGGTAACATAAGCACCTAGGACCACTTTCCTGAACCAGTGTCCCTAGGACCTTGGCTCATTAAGTGGTTGCTATGGATTGGGGGTCATAATCGATGTTACCACTGTCTTGCTCTGCTTCTAAGCTAGAAGCAATATACGCAGCCCATTCCCTTACTGTCTTCCATTTTTTCTCCTTATAGATAGTCTCATCTGTAACAAGGTGAATAGGTCCACTAGACAGAGATATCTTAGTGTTCCTTTTGGCTTTCCTAGGTTTGTGAGTCCTTTAGTTGAGATGATGATAAAATAGTGATTGGTTCTTTATGCGAGTATTGAGCAGGTGTAGATGTGTGTTGGGGATCAGTGGGTTGTCCTGACCTCTCACCTACTGTTGCTTAATGTTACATTCCCTTACATCTGATCATAATTAACCTCCCCTCAAACAATACTTTAGAGATTAAGTAATCCAATGTTAGCAATTAGTAAGTTAAACTTGCTAACATCAAAAGGCTTTGTGGGAAGATCTGCAACATTATGATCTGTGTAAATCTTGATCACTTGAATCAACTTCTTCTCATAAGAATCTCTGATGAAATGGTGCTTAATCTCTATGTGCTTAATTTTAAAGTGAAACACTGGATTCTTCACAATACAAATGGTGCTTTCATTATCAATGTAAATCTTGGTGTTCATGAAGTTAAACCCATAATCAAGCATTTGATTTTGAATCCATAACACTTGTCCACAGCAATTAGAGGCAGCAACATACTCTGCCTCAGTAGTAGAGTTGGCAAATATAATCTGCTTCTTACATTGCCATGAAATCAATCTTCTTCCAAGAAATTGACAACCTTCTATTGTGGATTTCCTGTCTAAGCTAGCTCTAGCATAATCACTATCAGAAAAAGCATCCAAGTTAAATGGTGAATCTCTAAGATACCAAAGGCCCAATTTAGGTTGACCTTTCAAATATCTAAAAATTCTCTTCATATCATGAATATGTGAAGTCTTTGGTGTAACTTGGAACCTTGCACAAGCACAAACAGTAAACATTATGTCAGGCCTAGAAGTTGTTAAGTACATCAATGATTCAATCATTAATATGTATAAATGAACATCTATAACTTTAGCTTCTTCATCCTAAACCAATGTCTTATTAGTCTCTATTAGAGTGCTTGCTGTCTTCATAGTGGCAAAATAAAACTTCTTCAATATTTCAACCACATATTTGTAATGCTACTGAATATTCCCATCTCTTCTGTTGTAACTTTCGTAATCCTAAGAAGAAATTAAGTTCCCCCATAGAACTAATCTAGAATCCCTTGTGCATCAAACCTTCAAAATGATCACATAAAGACTTCTTTGTGGACCCAAAGACGATATCAGCAATTATACTACCAGTACTAACTACTTAGCATAATTTTCATTAGTATTACCAGCATCACTAAGTTATGCTTGACAGCACTAGTATATACCTGAGCAGTAGTAACTCTAAAAATCATCTTGAAGTCTTTTAAACCCAACAATCCTCCCTTAAACTTGATGTTCATCTTTTGAATCTTCAAGTTTCTTCATTAAAAAGTCTTCATCACTATCAGGAGGATGCATTCAAACACTTCATTGACCCTTTTCCTACTTTGTCATGAGCTTGAGTAGTTGATGGCACATCTCATTCCAATGATCAGCTTGAAGTTTCTTGTTGAGCATATTTGTGATTGTTATTGGTGTGAGGGGATATCTCTTCTTGACTAACACAAAGATATGAAGATTTTTAAATCTTACAAAGTGCACTTCACAAGAATCAAACAGCTTCCAAACAGTCACTTTGTATCCTTGTAGACTCCTCCATACTTTACTCTTTATGTCAGGTTTAAACATTACTTTCAGATTACCCCATAACACTCTTTCATAATTATCCTCTGGCCTTGTATTCCCATGTTTAGTTTTCACCAACTTCCAGATAGTCTCTAAGTCTTCTCTATCAATGTTCTGAAGCATCTTAATCATTGATGAATACCTTTTTTAACTTCCATCAGCTCTTATCAAGTGATAGAATCCCTTCTGTCCTTCTTTAACAATCTTATATTCAACAATCATTAGAGGTTTGGTAGCTAGAGGTATAGCATCAATTGTTATTTCCTCTTTATCTTGAACTATCTCCATATGCTTTTTCATCTCAGCTTCATCATCTTCTTCAACTTCTTCATGCTCATCTGTCTCTTTATCATCCTTCATTCTTTGTCTTTTGGAAGATTCTTATTTTTGCTCATTCCCTGCTCTTTTCTTACCAATTGATTTCTTTCTGCTGCCTTCAACTTTCTTTTCATTGCTTTTTACTTCTTCAGAATCCATAGGTTTAAAATTGTTTACCCAACCCATTGTCTTATCAAAAGCCTTTTAGATTTCTTCATAACTCTTATTCTTCAACTGGTTATGAGTAAATCCTCCCATATTCTTCAAATAAGTACACATTTGATTCCTTCTTTAACCTTTTGTTAGTGGCTTTCTTCTCTTTTCTTCTGCTCTTAACTTAGCAAAGTGTCTCTTTCTTTTATTTATTAGTTCCATAAACAATTTTGACTTTTCTTCAATAGTCAATTCACCTTGCTCTTGCTCCTGTAATCTTTTACACAGCTCATAGTCAGCATCTATCATAGCTTGCACATTGTCTCGTTCTTCAACTTTTGCTAAAGTGGCTTGTTCTTGTAATTCAACATTCTCTCTTTCAAGCCTTGCTGCTTCTTGTTCTTTAGCATCTAGCCTTCTTGCAAGCTCTTCATCAAGCCTTATTTGATCCTTTTTATTCAAAGGAACTTCAAGTTCAACCATCTTAACTTTCCCTTTATCCTTAATACTTGAAGAAGATATTGATGTTGGTGTTCTTGTTATGGTTTCACCAGCATCTCTAAATGTAATGCCTTTAGCTTTGGGAATTGTTGAAGGTGTTGTTGTGACTGTACTCTGTACTGGCTCTTGTATCACAACCTTAGATTTTGCACTCTTCAATTCAGCCAATGTTTGAGCTAAGGTAATCTCTACTTTAGTTATAACAGGTGGTGACACAGCAATAGTAAAGGGAGCAGCACTAGTTTTAATCTCAGCAGTAGAAACTATTTTAGCAGTACCAACTGGAATTGTAATACCAGCAGTAGTAAGTATTTCAGCAGCACTAACCTCTTTAGGAATCACATCATGCTCTTTTTCAATCATATCATTTTCATTAAAAACTTCATCACCAATAAGAGCATCTGTATCAAACATTTATGTATCATCTGACCTCCCCTGAGTTTCATCAACTAAAGAAACTTCAGCATCCTTGTCAATGTTTTTAATACTCCTCCCCTGTTTGGATGCATCCTCCTAAGCACCCAAACCTTCATCATTTGAGGATTCGACTCTCCTTGTGCTACCAATCCTGTATAATCTTTTGAATTTATGAGTTCTCTTGTTGGCCTTCTTCTCAAGCTTCTTCACCCTACTTTTCAAACTGGCTATCTCCAAAGCTTGAGTTGTCTTTGTAGTATCCAAGGCAAGAACTTCATCAGATAATTTGGTACAAAGGTTCATCAATTCATTAAGTTGCATTATATCCTCACCACTTTGAGATGGATCATTGGAATGTTTAGGCACAGACTCCTCATTTGTCTCCTTTTCAGTCATAGATTCTGTAGAAGCACTAGATTGAGAAACCTTAATGTCCTTTCTCTGCTTCCTTCTAGAATGTTTCTTCTGGGGTTTAGATGTAGATGGTTGAGTAGTAATGGGTGTCTGTTGAGAATCAATAGGAATGTCTGAATCTACACCCTTTTCTTGAGTAGCTTGAACTATCATTGTTGCAAACAGGGGTGTTACTCTCCTAGAAAAATCTTTTCCTTCTCTCTTAATGTTGGCAAAGATTTTCTTTGTGTGTGAGGGATTAACATAAGTCTTGTTGTAATGTGACATATCACCAAGCTGTTGATTAATAAACATTTGTACAAATGGTGGATACATCAGAAATTTAACCCCTCCCTCTAAGTGTTTTACCATAGCATCAAAAATATACTTGGATAGGTTAAATTTTTGGTTTGTGGCCAAGCATATGATTGCAGAGGCCATAGTGCTACTGAATTCATTCCATGTAGTGGTCTTAGCACTAAGCCATTACGTAATGGTATGTATCAAAAACTTCCATTGTGGAGAAAAGAAAGCTTTATAGAATGTAAGTTTCAGAGAAGGTTTTTCTTACCCCATCCTCTTCAATTCTTCAAAGATAGTATCAGTTGGCAAACAATCAGTACCACCTGCATCTTCTAAGTTAAGATCACTTCTAATACTTGTCTCTGTGATGATCACCTTCTTCTTATCAACTAGGGCTTCTAACTGACGTTCTTCATTAACCGTCTTTATCTTTGTTGTTGTCCAAAACTGTTCAATGCAAGATGTATAGATAGTAGGATTGACAATTAAAGCATAACGAATTTGGTTAGCAAGACTCATTAAGTGTTGCCATGGATTAGGTCCTATTTATGTTACCACTGTCCTGCTCTGCTTCTAAGCTAGAAGAAGTAGTGGCAGCCCTTTCCATTCTGTCTTCCCACTCCTTATAGACAGTCTCATTTGCAACAAGGTGAATGGGTCCACTTAGACTAAGATATCTTAGTGATCCTTTTAGCTTGCCTAGGTTTGTGGGTCTTTTTAGGTTGAGATGATAATTAAAACAGTTATTGGTTCTTTATTAGAGTGTTGAGCAGGTATGGATGTGTGTTGGGGATCAGTGGGTTATCCTGACCCTTCACCCACTGTTGCTTAATGTTACATTACCTTTCATTCAATCTTAATTAACCTCCTCTCAAACAATACTTCATAGATTGAGTAATCCAATGCTAGCAATTAGAAAGTTAAACCTGCTAACATCAAAAGCCTTTGTGAGAAGATCTGTAACATTGTGGTCTGTGTGAATCTTGATCACTTGAATCAACTTCTTCTCATAAGAATCTCTGATGAAATGGTGCCTAATCTCTATGCGCTTGGTTTTAGTGTGAAATATTGGATTCTTCACAATACAAATGGTGCTTTCATTATCAATGTAAATCTTGGTGTTCATGAAGTTGAACCCATAATCAAGCATTTGATTTAAAATCCATAACACTTGTCCACAGCAATTAGCAGCAGCAACATACTCTGCCTCAGTAGTAGAGTTGGCAACTCTAGTCTGCTTCTTGCATTGCCATGAAATCAATCTTCTTCTAAGAAATTGACAACCTTTTATTGTAGATTTCCTGTCTAAGCTAGCTCCAGCATAATCACTATCAGAAAAAACCTCCAAGTCAAATGGTAAATCTCTAGGATACCAAAGGCCTAATTTAGGTTGACCTTTCAAGTATCTTAAAATTCTCTTCACTACATGAATATGTGAAGTCTTTGGTGTAACTTCGAACCTTGCACAAGCACAAACAGCAAACGTTATGTCAGGCCTAGAAGTTATTAAGTACATCAATGATCTAATCATTGATTTGTATAAATGAACATCTACAGCTTCATCTTCTTCATCCTTAACCAATGCCTTATTAGTCTCTATTGGAGTGCTTGTTGTCTTCATAGTGGCAAAATCAAACTTCTTCAATATTTCAGCCACATATTTGTCTTGGCTAATGAAGATTCCATCCTCCTTATGTTGCACTTGAAATCCTAAGAAGAAAGTAAGTTCCCTCATAGAACTCATCTGGAATCTCTTGTACATCAAACCTTCAAACTCATCACATAAAGACTTCTTTGTGGACCCAAAGATGATATCATCAACATACACCTGTACTAACAAGATGTCACCTTTGTCCTTCTTGATGAATAAATTCTTATCTATAGTGCCTCTTCTAAATCCATTTTCAATTAAGTAGGTCGACAAGGTCTCCTACTAGGCTCTAAGAGCTTGATGTAGACCATATAAAGCTTTTTCTACCTTATACACTTTGTTAGGGAAATGTGGATTTTCAAAACTAGGAGGTTGACACACATATACCTCCTCTTCAATAGTACCATATAAAAAGGCACACTTTACATCCATCTGGTACACAATAAACCCCATAAATGATGCATAGGCCAAAAATAACCTGATTTCTTCTATCTTAGCAACAGGAGCAAAAACCTCATCATAACCAATTCCTTCTTCTTGAGTATAACCTTGTGCAACCAGTCTTGCTTTATTTCTGACTATAATTCCTCTCTCATCTTTCTTATTTCTAAAGACACATTTGGTTCCAATTGCCCTCTTGTCATTAGGTAAATCCACCAGAGTCCAAACCTTTTAAATTTTAAATTGTAGAAGCTCCTCTTGCATTGCCTCTACCCAGCTTGGATCAGCCAAAGCTTGAATTACCTTCTTGGGTTCTTTTGAGAGAGAAAATAGGAAAATAAGTAGTTTTGATAATCTTTGTGATTTGTTCTCCTCTGCTTATTAATGTAACTAACCATAGCATGTTCATCAGAAATCTTGGTCATTCTCCTTGTTTGAATAGCTGAATTTAAGTCTCTAATGATCTGGTCTTTAAGATGATCCTTGTTAATTCTGGTTGTGGGAATAGGACTGACATTCATGGTTGTTTCCATGTTGTTGAGGTCAGCTTCTGCACCCACATCTTCATCATCATAAGCATTACAAAAAAATTCTAGTATCATCAATTGAAAACACATTTGGAACATGTGGAAGAGCAAATTCATTTTTAAAAGGAGAAAATTATTCAAATAGATGATCCTTAAATGCATTAGAAGCTTTAGCAGCATTAACTGGTGATGATGGATCATCATTAGTAAAAGATGGTCTAGCAGCACTATCAGATGTACTAACAGTATTAAAACTATTAGTACTGTTAGTCTGCTTTTCCAGTTGAATTAGCCTTTCAAACTCACTTCTTGTGTCTTGTTCATCCTCCTCACCTTTATCAGAAGCTCCACTTTCATTCACTTCTGTAGGCTTCATACCAACATCTTCTTCATTGTCCTTAGGACCTTGAGAGATTAATGGATCAGTTGTGCAAAAAGGTATCAGGATGTACTCTTGTTCAAGTTCTGTCTTCTTTTCAGCTTGACCTGCAACAATATTGTCTCTAGTTCCTGCAATACCATTAGTTTGATTTCCTGTAACAACTAGCACATAGTTCATAGATATTGTCAAAGAATCAACATCAAAAACCCAGTCTGGTCCATTTCCTGTCACATTAGGTGCATTTTCAAGAAATCTAATGTTTAAGGTCTCTTTAACTATCCTGGTCCTCTTGTTAAATACTCTTATAGCCTTGCTAACCATAGAGTACCCAACAAAAAATCCCTCATCGGCTTTTCCATCAAACTTGCCTAGATGTTCCCTGGTATTTAAGATGGTAACAGGACACCCAAAAGGTTTCATGAAGTCTATCAATGGGGTTCTTGCATGAATAAGTTCATAAAGTATCTTGGTATGAGGCTTAATGACTAAGACCCTATTTATCACATAGCAAGCAGTATTAACTGCTTTAGCCCAAAAGGTGGTTGGCAACTTAGAGTCAACTAACATAGTTCTTGCAGTCTTTATTAGTGTTCTATTCCTCCTCTCAGCAATACCATTCTGCTGAGGAGTCCTAGAAACACTGAAGTCCCTCTTAATACCCTTCATTTCACAGAACTGATTCATTACACTATTTTTGAACTCAGTTCCATTGTCACTTCTAATAACTTTTACTTTGTGGTCTAGTTGATTTTCTATTTCTGTTATGAAAGTCTTTAAGATCCCACTAGTTTCATTCTTAGTGGCCAAAAAGAATACCCAAGAAAATCTACTAAAGTCATTAGTGACAACCAGGTAATAAGACTTTTTCATTAAACTCTTAACATTTGTAGGACCAAATAGATCCATGTGAAGCATATGTAAGGGTTTGCAAATTGAGTTCACAAGTTTGGTTTTACAGAAGGCTTTGTGTTGCTTTCCTTTCTGCCAAGCAACACAAGAATGATCATTTTCAAACATCTTTGAGGGTAAACCTCTTATAAGGTTTTCCTTAACCAGTTTGTTTATATTTTTGAAATTAATGTGCCCAAGCCTCCTGTGCCATAAATTAGATTCATCAATTGTAGCCTTAGCAAAGAGACAAGTTAAACCTTTAGTGGGAACAATACTCTTTAGTTCAACACTGTAAATGTTATCCTTTCTTGGAACTCTCAGCAAGACTTGACTTCCATCAAGTAGCTTAAAGTTAGAAGATAAGACTAGACATTCAGTGTTAGTAAAAAGAACATTATTCTTTTTGTCACAAATTTATGACACACTGAACAGGTTATACTTAAGCTCCTTACAAAAATACACATTATCAAAATCCAATGTTCCTGTTTTGATTATACCTTTTCTAGAAATTCTACCTTTACCATCTCCAAAGGAAACAAAACCAACATCATAATCTTCATATTTCGTAAGATAGCATTTGTTTCCAGTCATGTGTCTAGAGCAACCACTGTCAATAACTCCTTTTTCCTTATACTCCTTCTGATGTGGGTTGCCCTGTACATAAAATAAGAGAATTAGACTCTTTTGGGGATCCAAGCCATTATAGACTTGGATCTGCCTCGTGCATTAATGTAAGAATATTTATTGAAAGTATTTGATGCACTATTGTTTTTGGCTTTCCAAACCTAGCATGCTGAGGCCTTAACAGCATTAACCCCTTTTTCCTTATTTTCATTTACTACTGCTCTATCCTTAGCGGTAGTATCTTTTACCCTGACAGTATTAACCTTTTTACTAAAAATATTGTTTTTGGTTACTGAATACTTGTTAAATTGCCTTGTGACTTATGAATATCCCTTTTTGTAAGCATTTGATATTGGTCTAGGATGATTCATATTTGTTTTTGAGCCAGCAGTATTAACTGGTCTGACAACATTATTAACACTTGCACCAGCAGTATTAATTTTGCCAGACCTGGTTAATACTGCTTGTGGAACAAATCTTCTATTAGGGTGAGGGTAAGGCCTTTTATTAGCAAAGTTCTTGTGATTCACCCTACTTGAGTTGTTCCACACTAGTCTTATAACCTTTTTATCACACACATAATGAAGATGCTCAAAACTACCACAAATAAATTAGCTTTATTAATCATTTTAAAGTCACTTCCTAGTCTTTGGGACATATGATTGTTCCAGTTTCTTTGGTTCCCTCTAGGATAGTGTTTTTTTGTTTAGGTGTTTCTACCTTCTCTACTGTTTCCCTAGCAGACTTAACAAATTTTATCTTTTCAGTGCTAGGTCTAATAGTTTTATCCTCAACATTAGGTATTATTTCTTCCTCACTATCATCATCAAACTTCTAATCCTCAATGACTGGAGGTCTAAAGCTATTCTTCCTAACAGTTTTAGGTTCTACTGCATCACCATTATTATTTACATCAGCAGACTCATGATTTGACTCAAATTTCTTAACATTACAAGGTGTAACAAAGTAATAACATCCATATTCTCACTTTCAAATATCTCATCCATAAACATTAGATCAGGTTTGAGGGAATGAAGTTCCCTGTATAAGGTAGGGGAACTGCATGATATCCCTTATCCGATTTGGACTTATTATTCTCCTAATATTCTAATATTACAGATGAATTCACAAAACTTTCTACTGCAGGAGAAGCTGCATTATATCCTAGTCCTGTTTTAAACTTGTCACATACTTGACTTTCTAGCAAATTGTTTAAAGATTTAGATGAATTTTAAACCTTCTCTAATGTTAGTTTTAACTCATCTCTCTCTTTTTCTACTTTTTCCAATTTCTTTTTGTTTTCAACTAAAGCATTATCTCTTAGTTTAACTTCAAGATTTAAAATATTAATGCTCTCTTCAAACACAGCCTCATTTTTCTTATAGTGAGCTAGTCTAGCTTCTACTGATTCTAAACCTTCCTTATAAGATACTAAATTAAATTAAGACTTTTTGTAATCTGAAGACAAACTATCATATTGTTCTTTGAGAGTAGCATAAGCTTTTATACATGATTTAGAACAAGAATCTACCTCAGAATCTTAACTGGAAGAACTTCCTAAAGATGTCTATGACATTAATGCATAGTTTATAGGATGCTCTTCTTCAGCCTGCTAGCTCCAATAATACCCTCCAATTCTATCTTGAGCAACCATGGCATTTTCAGTAGGAGTTTCCACTGTTACAGTTCTTCTATTATTCTATCTTCCTCTGTTTTCCTAATTTCTAGGAGCTCTACATTCTGTTGCAAAGTGACTATTTTTATGACAATTGTAGCACTCCACTTTAGACCTGTCAAATCCAACTCTTTAACCATTTACATCCAACTTCATGCATGTCCTCTTGATGAATCTCCTAGCTCTGATTGTCAGCATGGCCATTTCCCATTGTAAATATATTTCTTCTAGGACATCAGGATCAATTTGCTCTAGATCCTCTCATGCAAGTTGAGGAGAATTAGGCTGACTAGCTAGGAAAGCACGGATCACATCATCACTAAGTTTATCTCTAGATGTAGGATTACTTTGAGTATGAGCAGCACTAACTCTATAAGTAGTGTTATCTGCTTCATTTGTGTTGCTGCTGTTGTTGTTGCTGTTAGTGCTGTTGGAGGACACAAAAGCCACATTTTGTGAATTTTGGTTTGTGTTTGTTGATCTTGTAAGTTCAGGTTCATATATCTTTAAGTTGTTGTACAAGTCATCAAAACTGATGGTCTCTATTTCCTCTTTGTTCCTCCAGATCAAAGCATGAGTCTTCCATTTAGATGGAAGACTCTTCAACAGTTTTAAATTCATGTCCTCTTGTGCAATAACTTCGCCTTGAATCTCTAACTGACTAATAAGTTTTTGCAACCTATCAAAAGTTTGATCTATTGTTTCTGAACTTGATCCTGCAAAGTTCTCATATCGTTGCTTGAGTAGAGTTTTCTGAACTTTCTTGGATTCCTTGTTTCCTCCATACCTCTTCTCTATGGCTTCCATGAGTAATTTTGCATCTTTATATGAATGGAACTTCAGTTGATCCTTATTTGGGAGAGCCATCAACAGAGTTCCTCTAGCTTTCATCTCATTCCTCATGTCCTGCTTTTCTTCTGCAGAAGTGGGTTCATATTCCTGCTCAACTTCTCTAACAGTTCTCTTTAGCACTTTGTTACCATTCAGAATTACTTCCTAGAGGGAGTAATCAGTCATGATAAAGTATTGTTCTATCCTCATTAACCAAAGATCATATTCCCTAGGGTTGAGCATAGAAAGTCTTGTAGTCAGAGTTGTAGAAGTAGTTCCTGCCTCTATCTTATCACTGAGAAATAGATCTAGTATATATTGTTTGTTTCTTCTTATTCAAAGCTTCACAACAAGCTCTGATACCACTTGTTGATCCCAATGAACAGATCTTAAACTCCTTAGCTTGATGTAAGGTTTAGTATCCTTGGATAAATCTAAAGGTACTAAGATTGAAACTTTAAGAATATGATATAAACTATGCGGAATCTAGTTTATACCACTAATAAGAATAATAGTAATGTGTGTATGACAAACAGAATTACAACCAAAATAATAAGCTTTAATATATTAATACGAACACTCTTTGATAGTGTTAGGGTTTACAACCTTGAAGCTATGACAATGACTCATTTTTGGTACATTGAATTCTATACCCTAGGACCTCCTTTTATACACCAAGGAGTCCTACAAGGCTTACAATACTTTCCTAAGTTATCATGATCTTTTAAACAAATAACTTATACATATCTTTTACAAAAATAACTCAATACTTATCTTCGTAAGTATTCTTGTTCTCCAATCTTTTCTCTTGTCTTTATCCATTTGACAGTATTAATCCTTCCAGCAGTTGTAACTGAGCACAAGCAGCATTAACTACTTAGAAGTTTACTCTAGCAGTACTAACATACACTAACAATACTAACTTTAGTACTAGCAGTAGTAACTACTTAGTATATTTTTAGTCTTCATCTCTGAGCAGTCTTAACTTCTACTAGCAGCATTAACTTTATACTAACAGTACTAATTATACTAACAGTAGTAACTAGCAGTAGTAACTTTATACTACCAGTACTAACTACTTAGCATAATTTTCATTAGTATTACCAGCAGCACTAACTTATGCTTGACAGAACTAATATATACCTGAGCAGTGGTAACTCTAAGAATCATCTTGAAGTATTTTAAACCCAACACATCATATTTATACCTTATCAAAAATTAAATATTTCCATCCCCCATTTTTCCTTATTAGAATCAGCCCTAGTAATGGGTTATACACAAAATTCACCAAAAAACTTATTCTTATACAAAATCTACCAAGGTCTTCATTTTTCTTCTTACACAAACCAAACCCTTAACCACCCTCTTACAAACCCATGCATCCCTCCTCATCCCCATTAATTCTTGTGTTTTCTTGTTCCCTTAAAATATCTCTAGATATTTCCTAGCTAAGTCCTATATATACATACACTTAGACTTTTCACTTCATTTCATCACCAAAAACTAAACAAGACCTCTCTTTTCTCTCTTCTTAGGCCACATCACAAAATCAACCATATAAGGTTTTATTGTCTTCCAATTTCTTGATATTTCTATCATATAAGGGTATTCAAGGTTAATATCTAAGGTATTCCAATGTGTTTTCAAGTTTAGGTTTCAAGATTTAAGTTAGGGTTTTAAGAATTTCAAAGTTGGGTTTTTATAAGTTTTGGGGTTAAAAATCAAAGCCTAGGTTTCATTTGTGTTCATAATCTTTGTAAGCATACTCTATCTACTCTTTTGATTTTTATTTATCTTGATCATGTGTATACATGTTTCTATACTTTCATTATTTATTTTTGCACATTTTTTGACCCTTAAGCACTTACCCATGTAAATCAAGAGTATCCCATCGACAATACGAGGATGTACTTCTTTCCATTAACACTAGCGACGTGCATTGGTCCACAAATCCACGTGCAAAGATATAGTTTTTTTCTGTTTGTGTCCTAGATTTAGGTATTTGGGGTTTCTCTTGGCTTTTACCCCCTTGCACAAGCAGAACACAGATGGTCCTTTTCAAATTTAAGCTTAGGGAGACCTCTAACTAGACCATGTCTAGATAAGTGGTTGATTGCACTAAAGTTCAGATAAGACAGACGTCGGTGCCATAGCCAAGACTTAGTCTTTGTGGCCTTTGACAACAGACATATAGAGAGGACTACCGTCCAGCATATCCTCCAAGAGACCAGAGTATACATATTGTTTCCTCTAATCTAGTCAATAGATCAATACCTTCTAGATTACGAATGAAGCTGACGTGTTGACGAAAAGCAACTTTAAGGTTTGAATCACAGAATTTCCCAACGGAGAATAAGTTGTGTCTAAGTCCTTCTACGTAGTAAACCCTTGATATCGTAACATTCCCAATCTGATAATCACCCCAATTTTATAAAAAAACATCCTAATATCTTTGCCACGTGATCATTTCCGAATTTAACTGTACCCAAAAATTTATTGACGAAATTAGTGAGCTGAGAGCAATCTTCGGTCATATGCTTGAAGCAGCCAGATTCCAAATACCAGAGAACAATTTGGACGACCTGCATTCATCAAGAGAGGAAGATGGAAGATTGGAAACTATGGATCCCCAAGATTGACTGGGTTCCTTTTTGTTAGAAGATACAGATTTAAGAACCTTAGATTTGCTAACAGGAACATTAGTTTTAGATTTCCTAGGTTTCCTTGAGTAAACCAATGTTATGACAGGCTTAGGGGTTTTATTTTCTAGAGCAATTAGTTTCCTAAGGGATACTTCAGTGGTTGTGGTGATCCTAGTTAAAGGGCAGGCATTTCCTACTATAGTGAAGGTCCGACCAGTAGGTCTCCAGATATATCCAATATTTGTAAACACCTTTCTTGTTGGTTTCCAAACTTATTTCTTTGAATTTTTCTTAACAGATTTAGATTTTACACGAGCATTCACGTTATTGATAAAATCAAGAACACACAAATCATGATTATCATAAAGCATGCAACCATTACACTTAACATATTTAAGTTCAGAATTCACATTAAGCTTGGAATGCTGCACATTAGTAGTTCCTTTAGGTGCAACAACACAATCTTTATTTTTCAAACTAGATTTAACTTTCTTAGGGTGGGCTTCTACTTTATTGTTCTGAGTTCTACTTGGTGTTTGCCAAATCTTATCTTTCTTTGTATTGCCTGAAGGCTATGATCCGCTAGCACTAGTAGATGGTTTTACTCCTATAGAAGACAACATAGGTTTGTTATAAACTAATTTTGATGAAGAAGAGGTTTTTGTATTTGTGTTTCCTGAGGATGTAATGGCATCAGTGAATCTAACTCTTTTGTCCTTGTTCTTTGGGGTCACAGCCACTAATTTCCCATCGTATTGTTTGAAACTACGGCAGTTTATACTGATTTTTAATCAACTCCTAAATTAGTTTAGTATACCTACAGGTAAATTCTAATGAATGATCTAGAGGATAATTTACTTTAACATGTTCAACTAGATCCCTAAGAACTGCAGCTTCTTCCTGAGTGTGCTTAATATAGGCAGAGTGAGCTGTCTTTTATCACCAATTTTAAGGGTTTATTGGGTTCCATATCATTCTTGAGCCTATATGGATCAATATGTGTTTCGTAACAACCATTAACAACTAGAAGCTTTCTTTAAGTATCCTTAAATCATCCTTAAAGACTATAATTACGCAAAACGTTTTCCTAAAGACGAACATTTAAATCAGAAATTTCCAGACTTTAGATTGACTTGATTAATTAAATCATCACATTGTTCTTTTGATCGAATACGTGCTGGTTTAATCGAGTCAGAAAGTTGCTTATAGGTTTGTTTCAAATGCTCATTCTCAGCAATTAGCTTTGACACCTATATCTCAATTCAATATTTATTGTTTATCAATCTCCTTAAATCTTTTTAATCTATCCTCATTCATTTTGTCTACTTAGAGTTTATATCCTCTCGTTCAACTTTCTTTATTGACCGTGTCTTTCTCTTAGGACTAAGCCTCAATTCATTTAATTCAAACAAATTGATCAAACTTGAGCACGTTGCTTGAACAAATTGTCCCTTTGAAAAATTTCCTGATTAAGTTGAGTATCAACTTCTAAAGAGATGCAATGTTTTTCAAGAGTGGTAAAACTTTTGAACAGTTTATCGTAAATCTCTTTTTCAACGAAATCCTTTTTGTTGAGAAGCTCAGTCTCAAGTTTGAGACACTTTTCACATTCATGCACATTCACAAAAGCATTATCCACAGAAGAATTCATAATTATATGCACAATATCTTTGTTAATGACTTGTTCCAAGAGTCGTTCATTTTCGTTCAAAACTTGATTCATTTTAACTTTAAATGTTTTTTACTCTAAACGATGTTGTTCCACAGCCTGTTCCATTTGATGGAAGACATTTTGGACTTCGGAAAGTTCATCAATCAAATATTGATTGAATGTTTTAAATAAGTCCTTCAGAGCTTTTACAAATGGAATTATTTCATCCCTAAAACAAGCTTTTGTATGTTCGAACCCCTACGACCCCTCAGTAATGGCTGTGGCCGTGGTTCTTTCTTTGAAAACCACGTCAAAACTAGCAAGATGGTGTTTAAGTTTCTTCAAACTCGTATTAACCATGCTGACTTTAGGAAGTTCTTTAGGAACCTCAACTTTGGTGGGTCTACTAGAAAGAGTGGGATATGGAGAATTCACAGAATTCTGAGACCAAAAGGCTTGTTCAGCAGATAATTCAGTTTGTGGAATAAATCATGTTTCAAAATCTTGAGAAAGTTGGTTAAGAACATCATAATCGACTGGTGCAGTATTGACTTTCTTTTCTAACATCATAGGATCCTTTTGTTTTAAAAGCATTTTTGAACGACTCTCTTCAGCAAGCATTAGGGTCTCTTCGGAGTCAGGAATCACAATAGCGTTAGTATTCTTAATGACATTACCATCATAAAGCTTTGGTTCCAACTGCTGAGCCTTTGTTAGATAGAAAGGATTGTGGTATGAGCATAGAAAAACTAAGGTTTTGTCAACATGTGAACAGTTTGTGCAGATTGATCTCTTTTAAAAAAACAAAAAAACCAAATTAAAATTTTAATCTAGCTGTTTGATCTTCTTTTCTAACGCAATCTCTCTATTGATGTTCCTAGATTCTTCTTTCTTAAAATCATTATTCAGAAGAGTAACTGTTTGCATTAAAGATTCCTTTTCTTTTAAATGTTCAAAAAGAGTTTGTTTAAGATGATCAATCTCTACAGACTATGCACGTGAATCTAAAATGTTATTATTACTCCTTAAATAAACATTTTGTCCTTCTTTCAAAACTTTAACTTGTTCTTTATATCTTTCAAGCTCAGCAGTTAAAGTATCATTGACACTTTTATTGTCTAGATTTATTTTGGTACAATTAACTACATGGGTCTTCAATTGTTCAATCACATATAATATCAGTGCATCTTGTTGTGTAGAACAATTAGAATTTTGAACAGCTGCCTGTTGTGATTCAATCACATATTGAGAATAAGGAATGATATTGCTATCACTGTTTATTTCAGTCTCTAAATGATTCACAACATTCGACTATTCAGAAGACGGCATCGCCTACACAGCTTGATTAATCATATTATTATTTATATTATCATGATTATATACCTCAACAAGAGTATCTGAACCATAATGAGATAAATTCGCCATAAGAGCAACTTTGGCAGTGTTAAGTTCATCACAATCAGAGTCATATGCATCCAAATCATCAGCTTAATAAGCAGCATTGTGAGTAATGACAGTCTATGTGGCGTGACCTTCTAGAATTTCTGGATTAGCCAAAAATGCAAGTTCCTCCTCATGTAGAATTTGACCACTTGCTTGAGCTTGTACCAACAACACGTTATCCTTAAACCATAAATCATCATGTTTCCTCTTAGGTTTAGTGCACTGTTTGGACATGTGGCCTTCCCTTTTGCAGTTGTAACAAATAACAGTCCTTTGTTTCCCAGAATTGCTTCCACTTGCTCTTGGAGTGTATGTCCTTGTTGTACCCGCATCTAAAGAAGTTTGTCTCCCCTGAATTAGTTGTAAGGTCACTCTTCCATTATTAATGGTAGCTTGTTGGATAGGGTTTGATGAATTCCTCAGCTAATTATTGGTAGTAGGGTAGCGGGAAGTGACAACCGGAGTTAAGAAAGACATCATGTGATTGATGGTATCAATGGGATCATCACCTTTCTAGAACACTGGAACAATTAGATCCGAGTCTGATTGGGAAAATTTAGGTTGTTGGTTCATTGTAGGAGCATATTCCAATTGAGGGATGGATGATGATGGAGATCATCACCTTTCTGGAACACTAGAACAATTAGACCCGAGTCTGGTTGGGGAAATTCAGATTGTTGGTGGACTGAGGGAGTATTGTTCAGACTGATAAGGTGATCCATACTATGGAGGCTGATATGGTGAAACTTGTGGTTAAAATTAAGAGTTTTGGTATGAATTTTGATGAGTTTGATAAGGAGACTAGGTCATCTGATGGGTTGCAACCAAAGCAAGCAGATCTAAATTGCGTTCATGCATTAAACAAACTTCATTTGCATGAAACTCGTGTTGTCCCAAGTAGGCATGAAGCTGATCAATATTAGTTATGTGCAAGTCCTGCACCAGTTTGACATCTGTTACAAATTTGCTCCATTCAGGAGGAAGAGTATTCAAAAACTTGGTGTTCACTTAAAATTTTTCCAGTTTCATATTATAGATGTTCATGTCATTGAGTAGTAGTGAAAATCTCAAGTAGAAATCATGCAGTGTTTCCGCTTTCTTATAAGTAAACTTATCAAAATCATCATAAAGCTTACACTCTCTTTTTTGTTTCGTCAATGAAGTTCCTTACATGAGAAGTTGAATTATTTCCCAAAGTTCCTTGGCGACTTTATGATTGCTAATCAATGCATAGACCTCTGGTGGTAATCCTTGGAGAATGATATTTGTTTCCTTGATATCACAATCAGCTTGAATTGCTTTCGTAGCAAAAAACTCAGAATATTTCTTTGGTCTAGTCACTTCATTCTCCTTAATGGTAGGCCAGATGAGTGGACCATTTTCAACGGATTTAAGAATCATTCGTCCATGTTTCTATTCATCATGTATAGCTCAATTCTTCTTTTCCAAGAATCGTACATATCTTTTTCTAACATAGGTGGACGATTTTCAGCACCCGAAAGAATCGCTTTGTCAGCAAGAGTCGTTGAGAAATTTGTATGTTAAAGGATTACTTGGTTGATCGGACGGTGGTAGAAAGAAATTATGTTTAATTAAGTTGTCTTTTTAAGTGTTTTAATTCTTAAAACTACACGGGATTTTACAATTCTTGACAAAACCGGGAAAACAAATAAGTGTTTCATGGGATTTTACAAGTCAACGAAATAAACCGTATAATTTTGAAAACTTGAGTTGTTCGGTTTCCACAAAAGCCAAGTTGTTCGGTTTCCACTTAGTCAAGTTGTTCGGTTTCAACTAGAGTCAAGTTGTTCGGTTTCCACGTAGTCAAGTTGTTCGGTTTCAACTAGAGTCAAGTTGTTCGGTTTCAACTAGTGTGGAGTTGTTCGGTTTCAACTAGTGTGGAGTTGTTCGGTTTCAACTAGTGTGGAGTTATTCGGTTTCAACTAGTGTGAGTTGTAGCGTGTTTCAATTGAGTCAGTTGTTCGGTTTCAACTAGTGTGGAGTTGTTCGGTTTCAACTAGTGTGGGGTTGTTCGATTTCAACTAGTGTGGAGTTGTTCGGTTTCAACTAGTGTGGAGTTGTTTGGTTTCAACTAGAGTCAAGTTGTTTAGTTTTTACGTAGTCGAGTTGTTCGGTTTCCACTAGAATCAAGGTTATTCGACTTGAGTTGTTTGACTTAGTTGTTCGACTTGAGTTGTTCGACTCAGTTGTTCGACTTGAGTTGTTCGACTCAGTTGTTCGACTTCAGTTGTTCGACTTCCACTACTACGAAACCCAAAAACTTAAAAACACAAAAAGACACTTTTTTGATGATTGTTTTGCAAAAATACTTGTACAACTAGTGTTACTAACCCTATAGGAACAAGAAAAATAGAAACTTTAAGGTTTTTAAGCCGAAAAATTTAAAATCAAGATTTTGTTCTTTATAAAGGTTTTGAACACAAAAGATGACCAAAAATGATATTTTTCTAGATTCAAAGCTTGTACACCTATATCTTAAAGATACTAGATCATATTTACCCAGGTAAATAATCCATTAGTGTACACAATAGCTTTAGAATCAAAAAAGAAAAAATAAAGGATGATTTGTGCAAAAACAAACGAACCAAAAAGAAAACTTAAACACAAAAACTAAACACACCACTCCATGGCTCTGATACCAATTGAAGAATACAAGTAATCTTTGATATGATATGGGAAGGAACTTAGTGAGAGAGAGTGGAAGGAAGGATGTATTCTAGAGAGAGAAAGTAAGAAACATGTAATTCATAAGTGAAATGAGAATACAAAACCAACCAACCAACACCCTCTCCAAGCTATGGAGAGGGTATTTATACACTAGTTTGGCCGGCCATGGGGCCTATTGATGGGTTTACCATAATTCTAAGTAAAAACATTTAATTATTTTGCTAAACCTTAAACTTTTTAACTAGTTTTCAAACTAACCTTCGATTCTAACTATTTCTAAAATTAGAAAGACTTAAAATCTTTAAAATACTAAACTTAATATATATAATTAATCTACCAGGTATTCATAGTACATACATAGAATATTAGTACTCACGACATTTGAAACTACATAAAGTTTCAATGATTTCATTTACCACAAGTACTATGATTCATCATCGTGTACTTTCCTTCCTCATACACAATTAAAAAAACACATAATGACACAAACTAAAACTGATTATTTACAGGCTTTTAATCTAAACATGCTAAATTCTCAGTTGTCGAGTATCTCCTCCACTTTAGGAAATCTAGTCCTAGATTTACCATTAGTCTTGACATTAAGCAATTCTAAACAACTGGATACTTAGACCTTCATATGTCCTCAACTTCCAGGTAAAACTCTTGGTCTCCACGCTCGGAATTCCATTGTACTTTCACAATAGGTATTTTACTACGCTTAAGAGTTTTGACCTCACGGTCCATAATCTCTAAAGGCTCTTCTACAAAATGTAAGGTCTTGTCTACCTTAATCTCATCTAATGGCACATGCAAAATTGCATCAGCTAAACACTTCTTTAGATTCGACACATGAAACGTGTCATGCACACTACTCAATTCTTCAGGTAATCTCAACCTATATGCCATAGGACCAATTCTCTCGAGGATCTCGAAAGGTCCTACAAATCTTGGAGCTAACTTTCCTTTCTTTCCAAACTGCACTACAACTTTCCAAGGTGAGACTTTATTACATGATCACCAACTTGAAACTCTAAAGGTTTCCTTCTATTATCTGCGTAGCTCTTCTGACGATCTCTAGCGGCTTTAAGCCTATCTCTAATCACAACTACTTTATCAGTTGTTTCTTGCACCAACTCCGGTCCAATTAATCTGTTATCTCCTATCTCAGCCCACAATACCGGCGACCTACACTTCCTTCCATACAACTCCTCAAAAGGAGCACAACGAATGCTTGAATGATACCTATTGTTATAAAAAAATTCAGCTAATGGAAAATTAATATTCCAACTTCCACCAAAATCAATCACACATGCTCTCAGCATATCCTCTAACGTTTGTATTGTACGCTCGCTTTGTCCATCCGTCTGAGGATGATAAGCCGTACTCATATCTAAACGCGTTCCCAACGCTTTTTGCAAGTTTGCCAAAACCTTGACGTAAAACGTCCATCCCTATCAGAAATAATCGATGTTGGTACACCATGTCGTGCAACAATCTCATCGATGTATAACCTTGCTAACTTTTCCATACTATAATCCTCTCGTATTGCCAAGAAATGCGCCGATTTTTTGTAACCATCACTATGACCAAATCGCGTCATGACCCTACTTGACCTTGGAAACTTGTTAAAAGTCCAATAAACATTTTCATCCCATTTCCACTCAGGTATCTCATGTTTTTGCAATAAATCTGACGGTCTAAACCTGATGGTCTTTGATGCTCCGCCTTTACCTTTGCGCATGTCAAACACTTGCTAACATAAATAGCAATCTCCTTTTTCATACCCGGCCACCAATACATGTCCCGAAGATCATAGTACATCTTGTCTGCTCCGGGATGCACAGAGTACCTCGTCTTATGAGCTTCATCCATGATCTTGGTTCTTACACCACCCACTAATAGAACCCATATACGATCCATATAGTGTAGGCTTCCATCCTCTCTCTTTTCAATTTGTTGGTCCGTACCATTCAATCATTCAGCTATCACATTTTCATCCTTAAACGCTTCACCTTGAGCTGCCAATATTAGTCCTTTAACTCCATACTGAATTGTCACAGCCATCGCTCGCACTCGTCGAGGCTTCACTTTCTCCTTTCTACTTAAAGCATCAACTACTACATTTTCTCTACCAAGATGGTACTTAATCTCACATTCATAATCACTAAACAGCTCTAACCATCTCCTTTGATGCATATTCAACTCCTTCTGATCGAATATGTTTTAAAGGCTCTTAAGATCTGTATAGATAACACTCTTTATTCCGTACAAATAATGCCTCTAAATCTTTAGCGCAAACACCCTCGCGCCTAACTCTAAGTCGTGAGTCATGTAGTCCTTCTCGTGGCTCTTCAATTGTCTTGATGCATAGGCGATTACCTTATCCCTTTGCATAAGAATACATCCTAATCCTTGGTTTGACGCATCACAATAAACCGCAAAATCTTCTACTCCATCTGGTTACGACAATATTGGTGCATTACACAAATTGTCCTTCAACGTTTGAAAAGCTTCCTCCTGCTTCTCACC
>BQNB010101496.1:3036-19471 GCA_026074375.1 Tanacetum coccineum | reverse complement strand
TTCAGTCATGTTAGCACTTGGAGCAGTGTTTGGCCTGTTCCGACACTTGCGTGCCATATGACCCGGTTTTCCATAAGTGTAACAAGTGAACGCATCTGAGTCATTCTTAATAGGGGGTTGTTGTTGCTTATATTGGTTCCTTTGCGGATTCTAATTTTGTTGATTGTTTTGAGGTTGATAAAAGTAATGGTAGGTTATTATGCATACTAAGGGGCAGTTTGGTTTGAAGTTTTACACTAGTGGATTAGAATTTGGATTAAATAATGATGTTTGGTAACCTTTATTTAGATTTTCGTACGAGAGTTTCTCTCAAGAATCTTTTTTTGTAAAACCCAATAAGGGGGCCTGGATTTAGTATGTTGTAAATAAACGAGGTGGGTTACCCACGCTTCGCGGCCTGGATTTAGTATGTTGTAAATAAACGAGGTGGGTTACCCACGCTTCGCCACGGAGGGTGAGGGACTAACACTGCAACGGACTGATAAACCCAATGGTTTTTTTTGTAAATTGCTAAAAAAATAACGGTCGTTACTTATGGTTCGTTAAATAACGACCGACCACAAGGACTATTTTTGTAAATTTCTAAAAAAATTAAACTAACGGTCGTTACTTAACAGCCGTTAGTGGGAGGAGGGGGTATTTTATAATTTTTTTAAGTGAGGGTAGTTTTCGTAATTTGACACATAGTGCGAGGGGCTATTTCGAAAATATTCGAGGGGCTATTTCATAAATACCGACAGGTTGCGAGCGGGTTTTTGGGTCGGGCAGGTGGTTTCCGGGTCGGGTAAACGGGGCGGGTTGTGTGAGGGTGGTTTCTAGGTCGGGCGGGTGGGTTCCGGGTCAAGTAACCCGACGGGTTGCAGGCCGATTTTTCAGATAATTGTATAGTTTTACAATGTATACATTTTAATAATTTATTTTTTTGTCAGCCACACATTACTCTTTATATAACTGATATATTATTATTTAAATTTTAAAATAATATAAAATCTTTTATTTTATTCATAACCCTAATATAAACCAAACAACTTTTACATTTTTTCTTTTACATCAAATCAAAATCCTAATCTTAATCTAAATTTAAATCCAAGTCTAAATCCTAATCCTAAACCCGTCTACAAACCAAACGGACCCTAATATCGTTTATTTCCTATTGCAACCTTAAAACTTGTGTAGAATATCATGGGGAAGGCGAAGGTCGTTTCGTGTCTTTCAGAGGCATAAAGCGAAGATACGATTTAGGAATTTCAGATATTTAAAATTTTGGATAAAGGTTTTACGTATCCGAATATCCGAAAATTAGGTATCTAATTTTTTTTAATTTTTTAAAACTTTTATATGAGTTCCAAAGTGAAAACTCATATATCTCAATTTTCGAATCAATTCCAATAAAAATTTCAAATATCCGAATATTGTCTAACAACAACACTTGACATTTCTTTTAGTAACGACTGCAACAATAACTTAATTATAGTGTTTGTGATACAATAGTAAACATAAAAACTAGACAACATGTACTGTGACTTTTTATGTAAAGCATCAACAAGAATTTCCAATAAAAACCTTTTCATTATCTCGAATCACTTCAATGGAGCTAATCTTTACTCCATCTAATTTTTGACTATTGCCTTTGAAGCATCGAATTTATATATGTCAGCTTCAATAAACAAAGTCATAAATAGAAACTCGTATTAAGAAGAAACACTTTTAAATATATGTGCAACTATACATAAGATGTATCTGCTATGCTTTTGAGCTTCATCAATGAACTTGGTAGCTTAATAGCCTCTCCGTCTAAATAAGACTCCATATTATTTTGTGGAAAACCCTTTGTAGATAGAAACCCTAGTAACAAAAGACCCTTGTAAAATTCGGTGCCCCGGCCTCATCCATCAAAGGAATATTTCCTTTTGAGTCTTTGAGCTTCTTATGACGCTGCAAAGTTACAATCAATGCTTCAAAGCATAATGTTCAGTTACAAAGTGTTTATGTGATACTCTATCATATATAATCTATAATCCGTAGTAATAAAATGAACAATATAACAAATGTGTTTCTATTGTTAATACCTGTATAATTAGATAACCATTTGATCCGAGTCAATGTCAAAAACTATTTTTTTATGAAAATAATGTTTAATGAAGTCCAAAAATCAAATCCAAACACCCCCAATTAGAACCGCAAATTAACCAACCCTGGGAAAAGCTGTCGAGAATGGTGCTATTGTCTTGCATTGTTATAGTTAATCTCTTCTTTATAAATCGCAAGAGTTGGGTCACGGTCTTGGTTCGATATGTATAAGATGCTGGCCGACAACATATTGCATCGATTTCGCCAAACATATCATTGGAATGTAAAAGATTGGATATTTGTTCTTTTCCCACTTGATCCGAGTCTATCATCTCAACTTCACCAAGCAGTATTATATATACATAGTTGGGCTTCTCATTCATAACTATTACATTCTCATGGAGGTATGTATTCGACCTTCATACCAGCAGCCTATTATCAAGGACGTCTCGTGTCTTTCATATGCCTAAAGCAAAAATATGATTTAGGAATTTCATATATCTAAAATTTCGGATAAAGGTTTTATGTATCTAAATAACCGAAATATTAGGTATCCAAATATTTGAATTTTTGTAAAACTCTTATTTGAGTTCCAAAGTGAAAATTCATATATCTCAGTTTTTGAATCAGTTCCAATCAGAATTTCAAATATCTGGATATTTTTTAACACACCGAATTGTAGCATTCGCCTTTTATGTCATCTAGATCACGTCTTGCATTTTTTTATTTCATTCATATTTGCAAGTATTTACGATTGATATCATATACTTCAAGTAGTCTTAGAAAGTCAGAGATAAATATAGAACGCATAACACTCGAGATATATATAGGGGTCTGGAGGCCTTTAAAAGTCAGAGACTCAAAGCGATAGCTTTAGTAGCTCTACCCACAAGACACCTCCAAAAAAGGCTATAGGGCTAAGAGTTTAAGAGACGTGGTTTAAGTCTGAATTTTCTAAGCTGTAATTTCTTGACGTCATTCACTTCAACAACATAAGAGCTTGTGATGTATCAACCTTGGTTTTAGCCTTTACAAAAACAAAAAATTAATAATTACTGTAGTAATTCGACTCGAATTTAGATTTATAAGAGCATTAGGTAAGGAGAAGAGTAAATTCATGTCATTTGCGATTCATCGGGTGTCACTGGGTGTCACATCATTTCAACACAACACCTCAAAATATCCACTCCCTCACAAGTCACAACAGACCACAACTTAGCTATTTAGGCCACACCCACCCCCAATTTTATTTTATTTTCCATTTTTTCAAACAAACTAACTTCATTTCATTCAAATTAAAACAATACGAAAAATAAAAATGCACTTTGAAACTAAAAAAAATACGAAAAAATTAACATACAACTTTTAGATCAACTTGGGGTCTTTCTTTTACATTACTTTCCCTTCATATTCTCTTTATTCAAGTGTAGATCTTACATTTTTTCTTCCACTCAAAACCTTCTAGCTTCATTCTTTTACCAAGGGATCCAGCTTTTCCATTGTTCTTGATTGTTTTTCCCTTATAGTTTTTTCCTTTCCTCTTTTCTTTTTTTTTTTTTCCCCCCACTAATGACTCTCTAAAATTATATTACTTCTAAATTAAATTAGACCGTTAAGAGCTAATTATCATAATCAGGGTCGTCAACACAACAACATACGGGGAACAAATTCGACAACTCAACTATAAGGTCTAATACGGATAAGTATTTGGGAACGTTTTTTTTCTCCAATTTTAGTCTCATAACATTAAGAACCTCCTAATAATAAAAACTTACACCTTTAAAAACTTAAGAAATATAAACATTCAATCAATCACAATAGGCCTGAAATTATCTGTAATAAACAAACAAATCTCAGATACACATTTAAATAGTCTAATTGATACTATAATCTTCGAATCGGAAAAATTAAATTTATACAAGTTATTATTTTTATCTAACTATTTTTACTAATAAATAGCGCCTCAAATATAATAAAATTTAAAAAAACTCTCTTTACATCTGTGTATATTATAAATACCTCATATTAACAGTTTAACAAATTAAAATAAAATAAAAAAAAATAAAAAATTAAATATTCTACATTCTCATTAAAATAGATTAAAAATTAAGAAAAAAATAAAAAAAAAAAAAAAAATAATAATAAAAACAAGCTTATCCAAAAATATAACCATTAACAAAATAAAATAATTTTAAAAATTTATAAAAAAAATGTAATACATAAAAAATATACACCTTATATAAAACAGCAAAAGCCCCCTTGTATCAAGGCAAGGAACAAAGGACTCCTCGTGTCTTCTTCTATGCCTAAATCAAAAATATGGATTTAGGAAATTTCAATTTATCTAAAATTATTTCGGAATAAAGGTTTTTTATTGTATCCTAAATAAAAACTAAATAAAAACCGAAAATATTAAAGGTATTTAACAAAAATACATTAAATTTAAAAACAAGTAATGCCAAATATTTTTGGGAATTTTTTTGGTAAAAGATACCTTACTTCATTTATTTATTTTTGAGGGGAAAAAAAATTATAAAAAAAAAAAAATTCTAATTAATTAAAAATTAAAGGTTCACAAAAGTGGAAAAATTAATTCATATATCCTCCTCATCCTCAGTTTTTTGGAAATTCAGTTCCAACACCAGAATTTCTTATCAAAATATATCCTGGCTGGATATATTTTATAAAAAAATAATAAAACGGAAGAACCACACTACATAAAACACCGAGATTGGGATAAAGCATTATTCAAGCATTTCATTTAAGCCATTTATCGCCTTTTATGTTTATATGATGTCATTAATATTAACGTAGAGATCAACACGTTCTAACACACGTCTTAGTCTTTAGTCTTTGCTTGCAATTTTTTTATTTCATTCATAATTTGCAAAGTATTAAATTTTAACGATTGATATCATACTACCCTAATATCTTACCTTGAAAAATAAAGAAAACTAAAACTAATAACACTGGTTTAGTATCGTTTCATGAAATGTAAAAGTAATAACGAAATAGAATACGGTAAAAACTTCATTAGATTAAAAAGTACTACCGGTAAGAAAAACGGGTCTAAAGATAAAATTAACAATCCGGTCTAAGAAAACGAAATTCCAAATAAACAAAAACTGAAATTTAGCACAGAAATCTATTAAGAAAGCCTACAAACCTCAAGCATAAAATTTTATAAATTAACTTTTTTTCCTCAGAGAACGACTAAAACATAAATGAACAAATAATATAAGAAAAATTTTAAATAAAAATCGAGGAAAAATTTTTTTTAAAATTAAGTTTTTTGGATTTGTGTTTATTTATAAAATTCTTTCTGGTTTTAAAAAGATTAAAAACACTAATATTAAAACAGACTAAGAAAATAGAAAAAGCCCAAAAATAAAAGTTATAAAAAACATTTCTGGGTCTGGGAAAAAAATACGAAAGAAAAAAAACAGAACGTAAAAGCAAAGCAGAAAAATTTCTAACAATGAGCCCTCTTAAATCCTTTCTTCCTCTTTAACTCAAGAAAAAAATAATAATATTAAAACAATATGCCGACCAAAAGACAAAAGATTGACGTGATTCTTAGATAATAAAACATAAAAGATAATCTAAAACAATAAAATCATAAGAATATTTAAACAACCTAAATTAATCTATTTATATTTAACGTATAAACTATTATTCAACCTACAAAAAATGACTAATTAACAACTAATTAAGACAGACTAACAGTAACAGTGAGAGCAGGGAACAACAAAACAGAAAAGGACAAACAAAAACACACGGCAACATTAGGAAAAAATTGCTACTAAAAACATCTATAAAAAATAAATTTAATCACAGATGAGAACAAAATAAATAAGGCGAACCATAGTAACACAGTTAACAAGAAAAATATTTATTTTTTATAATCAATAAATTATAAAAAAAGGAAAAAAAAAAAAAAAAAAAAAAATAAAAAAAAAAAAAAAAAAAAAAAAAAAAAAAAAAAAAAAAAAAAAAAATAAAAAAAATTTAAAAAAAAAAAAATAAAAATAAAAAATAAAAATAAAAAAATAAAAAATAATAAAAAAAAAAAATACTTTAAAAAAAGAAAAAATTAAAAGAAAAATTTAAAAGGAATGGAATGTCATTACACATCAAGAGCGAGTAGTCAGAACTAAAATTACAAACGAGCCTTTACCAGGGAAACATACGGTACCAGATGCGTCTACTCCCTGAGCTTTGGTTATTAACCCATCCCTCATGCATTATAACTAAAAACCTAAAAGAATTACCTTCACACATACGCCGGTACTCACCTCCCACACCCACCCTACCCCTGACTAAGAATTAAAAAAAAACCCAAAAAATTCCAAAAACACAGAAGATTATCTAAACACAAGAAAATCGAGCTAGTGGCGAAAGACTCTAAAAATAAAGACTAAGGGCCAACCCACTAAAGAAAAGACATCCAAAACATAGAAACAAAAACACCCAAATAAAGCAAACAAACAAACCCACCTTATTTTATGAAAAAAACTTCTATAAATAGCTTTCTAAAAAGATCAAAACTTCCCCACCCTTTCAGTGCACTTCTCTATCTCCTCACAAAGGGGAACACATTTCTTTTTTTTTTAAATAATTAAAAAGGGCAACATTATGTCTTATTTTAAACTCTAGAATATCAGGAAAATGAATTTTAGCAACAGCCTAAAACATACAAAACAAACAAACACTAACAGCTATTTATAGGAGAGCATTAATAAAGCAAAAAATATAACGAAGCAAAAAAGAGAAGCCTACTAAATAAGAGAAGGGCTCTATCTTTAGAATCTTATAGTTTTTGTTCTTTTAATTTTTAATTGTATAGTAACGAGGCTGAAAGCTTTTTTTAAAAGAAAGAGAGGTAACCGACGGAATCTAAGCCATACTTTTTATCTTTTTCTCTTTAAATTCCTCTCTTCCCTTAATCCTTCTTTTTTTATTTTGCTTATTTTCTCCTTGAATTTAGAACACTACTAAACACAAATAACAGCTAAACCATCAACAACATACCCAGACCCTAGAAAACCCAAACGACTAAACAAGGGAAACAACACACGATACTAACCATCATAAAAAAACTAATTTCATACTAACGAGCGAGCCTCGCCCTACGAAGTCAACTACTACGCTTGATACACAGGAACCACCCCCAACACAACACGCTATGCGTTACACCTAACCAAGCTAGGAAAATAAAAGAGAGTGAAGAGCCTAGCCCTCCGCTGCCTACAGAGTTTACCCCCCACACCTCCCGCGCCCCCCTCCCATTAACTACCCCCTCGTCATCCCACACCCCTGACCATACAACATTCCACCTCAGAAATACGACAAAAAAAACTACATCAACTCTCAATACCCTACTTAAACTAAAAAAACTAACTTCTTTCTTTGCGGTCACATTTGCACTTAAACCCCCCTGCATCTCCATGATTCCACCCTCCTTATCCTACCTTTGTTTTATTTATTTTCAATTCACCTAACTGTATTCATTCATCACAAAAAACATCAAACAACATAAGAGAAGGCTTGTGGGAGTATCAACAACCCCCACACTTACTTAGGGGGGTAGGGTGGGTGGGGGGGTTTTTTTAATTAAAGAGCCTTTTACACTTAACACCCAAAAACAAAAAAAATTTAATAAAATAATTATAACTACTACTTTTCTACTATATAATAACTGTAGTAAAAATTCAACCTTAAATATTCGAACTAACATCCTTCGAAATTATATTTTAGGATTTATTTTAAGAGCATTAGAGTAAGGGAGAACGAGGTAAATTCCAAATTCTATACAAGGGGAGTCAATTTATATTGGTTTTTGTTTGCGGAGACCGAGTCAAATTCCGCTGAAATTTCGGGTGGTCCACAACTAAGACTGGGGTGGTAGGCACCGACGAAAACATCTTAAATCTTCAAAAGAATAAAACATCATTTCAAACAAACAACTAAATAAGCAATAAAAAGAGACATGAAGGAAAAATATAAATCAAATAAAAGTACAAAAAAAAAAAAACTATGAAAAAAAAAGACTAAAATAAATAAAAAAAAACAAAATTAATATGAGTCACCTTCAAAAATAACAAAAAAATCAATATTCATAAACTATCAAAGCACAAATACTAATTAAAAAAATAAAAAACAAAATATAAAAGAAAAAATATAAAACAAATACCCTAAACAATCAAAAACATACATCATAACAAAAATCATAATTAATTTATAAAGAGGCAGCATAGAAATATTTCATTAAAAAAAAATTCAAAAAGAAAACTAAAATTTAAAAATTTTCATCTAATTTTCTTCTACAAAACATAATCTTAAAAACAATCATAAAAAAAAATTAAAAAAAAAAAAATAAAATTAAAAGTGATAACAAACACATAAATATCTATCTCTAAAAAATAATACTACAGATAAATACAAAAAAACAAAAAAAACCAACCACCTTCAAAAAATATCCACTCCTTCCTCCTGTCTAAAAGATGGAGCAACACTTTTAATTTTAAAAAACAAATAAAAAAATATAAAAAAGCAAAACAATTCCACCTAAGTCACTCCACTAAAAAATAAAAGCTATAACATACACTTAACGACTAAATTACAAAATACAAACATACCACACAAAAGAGAAACAAGTCGAATTTATCTTACATGTCCATACCTAAAAAAAAACACAAAAAACCCCCACAAAAAAAACAAAATAATAGCAATAAAATACAAAAAAAATACACATTAGTAATATTCCCACATCATAGTAACTCAACTAATCTTCATCCACAAAACCATCCCTATCTACCAAATACGAAAAGGGGGCAAATAGCAAAAAAAAAAAAGACAGCAACTGTACTGCCTCATAATACAAAGACTAAACCATACGAAAGGTAGGGGGAAGCAAGGAAGCGGAGGGAGAAGGGGAGGAGGCATCTAAAATGAATACCACAATAAAAAACTTAACAGAAAAGCACAAAAAGCGAAGGACGGCGTTCCACATAAAGCACAGAAACCCACCCAAGCTAACTATGGGTTAAAAAAAAAAACTAAAAAAAAAAAAAAAAAAAAAAAAAGTAAAACAAAAAAAAATAAAAAAAAAAAAAAAAAAAAAAAAAACAAAAAAAAAAAAAAAAAAAGAAAAAAAAAAAAAAAGGTCACATCAAATCACTAAAATAACACACATAGAAAAAAAAAAAAAACAACGAATAATAAAAAAAAAATAAAAAAAGAAAAAGGAAAAACGAAAAAATATAAAAAAAAATAAACAAAAAACAACTAAAAACCAAAACTCAAACAAAAGATCTAAAAAATAAAATACGCTTAACAAAGACGTGGATGGTAAATAGAGGCACCAACATAAAATAAAACACAACATTTTAAAAAAATAAATACATCCTTAAGAATTAATATAATATAAAAAAAACGTATTACATTAATCTATAAAAAAAAAATAAAGATTAAAACAAAAACGAAATAAGAAAAAACTAACAAAAAAAAAAAAAAAATAAAAAAAAAAAAAAAAAAAAAAAAAAAACAAATAAAAAAAAAAAAAAATAAAACAAAAAAAAAAAAAAAAAAAACCAAAACATAAAAAAAAAACCTTAAACAAAAAAAAACCTCAAAAATAATATCCATAACACAAACAAAAAAAAAAAAATAAAGAAAATAAAACAATAAAAAAACAAAAAAAAAAAAAAAAATAGGAACAATAAAAAAAAAAGAAAAAAAAATAAAAAAAAAAACCTAATGGGCCAAATACATTGACCACCACTACAGACTTCAATTTTTATATTTTTTTAACAAATAGAGTCCACTCTATAAATTTAATTTGCCTTAACTTAAATGCTTAACTTTATTAAATATTTATTAACATTTTATTTATTAGATAAATTTTTTATTAGATAATTTTTTATATAGTAAAAAAAAAAATATATAACATAAAAGCTAAATATAAAACATAGCCTACATCAACTGAATAGCAAAAACAAAGAAAAAATAAAAAAAAAACAAAAAAAAAACCTCCCTCCCCCAATTATTACTTTTATTTTCCATTTTTTCAAACAAACTAACTTCATTTCATTCAAATTAAAACAATACGAAAAATAAAAAAATGCCACTTTATTATTGAAACGTAAAAAAAATACGAAAAATAACATAACAAAATTTAAAAATGACGAAAATAAAATATTCGAAAGAAATATAAACTAAAAACCATTACAATGTTCTGTATATGGTTAATCATATTCTCCTTGCCTAGTCGACAAAAAAATCTAAAAAGGGGCAAATAATGAAACATATACTTTTCGGGCTAAGCGGAATTTAAGAGATGTAACTATTTAAGAGAAAAAAAAAAAAGGACTGGGCTGGAGCGGATATGAGGGGGGCGGCTTGGGGGGCGGCAACCGGTCCTAAACTGCCACCAAGTTTGTTTGAGTTTGTCATATCGGGGCATAGCTCTCCATTTCTTTCTTTTCTCTCTCTCTACTAAAGGTTTCCTTCTTCCCTCTCCTTCTCGTCTAAAGCACGGGCAATGCACCCGGGCTGTAAAGTACCTGAAACCATATGAACAATATGGGGCTCGTCCAGGATCGTAGAAGGCGGTATTATTGGGATGAGGATGAATTGGGGGGTGGGGGGTCCGAGCACCCCATATTACAAACGGCTTACGCAATTGACGTACGAACGCGAGTAAGGCGGAAAAAAAACCCCGATTCAGGCACACAAAATCTGTGGGCGTGAAAAAAGGAGCCTGAACTCATGCAAAAAATTGTTAGTCAGTTCGACATCAGCTACAAGTTCTTGACGTAGTCGCCTAATGTCAGTTCGTCTCACATCGTTTGGTTCAGTAGCCATAGTTGTGAAAATGAGATATTATTATGAAATTAGAAGGGGATAGTTGAGAGAGTATAATAGAAAATGTGTGAAAATTGTGTGTTATTTTAAATTTTGAAGGGTATATATATTGTGAAAGAGGGTATAAATTTTTAAAAAAAAATTAGAGTTTATTTTTTTTTAAATAACCGTTGATGAAACGGTATAATTTTTGTGTGTTCTCTGTTTCTTCGTCGTGTAGACGGCGAAACCACAACCGAAGAGCTCTCCCGGTGTGGTGGTGAGGTCACGACGACACCGAATGTGTTGTCACATCGGATTCGGCAAGAATACTCGCCGCCACACCTGATGCTCTAAGGGAAAAAAAGGATTATGAGGTTAGTTATGTATATTTTGAAACTTATAATCTCACTTTAGTTTTTATAAGATTGATAAAAAAAACTAGAGTATAAAAGAAGAGAGTAATTAATAAATCTTTGATTGTTAAATTTTAAAAAAATTATATAAACTTACTTATATTTATAAGTTTTCATGTTTTTTAATAACTTTATAAATTTAGAAATGTTCTAGCAAGAAGCTAGAAGAGAGAATACAAATGATTGTTTAGCCAAGAGTTTCCAACAATGAACTTTACGACCTCTATATTTAAGCCAAGAAAAAGAAAATATACGAATAGTATCAAATATGTCACTTTTCTTCATAGGGCAAGAATTAAATGTGACACTATTTTGATACTGCCACAATAGCCACAAAGTAGCCACAGTAATGACATACTCACGGTCTTTAAAATCTTTTGTAGCTCTTCAATCATCGATCCATCGTAACCAATCGTAGCAGGAAGAGAAGGAAGGTATATTAACATCAATCCACACGCGAATAAGCCTCCATATATTGATAACCGTATCACAGCCAAAGAAGATGTGCTCATTTGATTCCAAACTCACATTGCAAAAAGGACATATAATAGACATAATCTCTAGACCTCATAAAGATAGATTTAGACGATTCGGTAATCTATCCAAAAGAATACGCCAAATGAAAATATTTACCTTTCGGGGTAATAGTTTAGACTACCTGGTACTTGGGCTTAGACACAGGAGGAGGCAATTATCAAGATGAAGTCTCGTATCATGCACTGAAAAAAACTCCATCAGGAGCAATGTTCTATTGCCAAGAGTCTGGAAGACTGCTTATATTAACGTTGCCTACTTCCGGAATCATAGCCTCCAAGGCTTCTTCATTTCGACTTCCCAAACTCTGCCTATTCCAATTCCAAGACCAATTATCATTAGAGATCCGCTCCGATAATAAGCAATTTGCATTAGAATCCAAATGGAACAATATATTATATCTCAAATTTAAAGGCACATTTCCTGCCCAATTATTCTTCCAAAAACGAATAGATGAACCATTACCTACCTTATGTTGTAACGTGTGTAATGGAATGATCTCTCTAGAATGTAACATAGAATAAGAGGCTACTATATTCGCCCACGTACCTCTACTTATGCACACTTTCAAATCCATACCCACATCAACCCCATGAATATCTTTAATCACTTGAGCCCAAAGAGAATCCAGATAGTTAATGAACCACCATCTCTATTTTTAGGGGAGAGCGAGATTATAAGCTTTTAAACTTCCGATACTTAAACCACCTTTCTCAAAAGAGGCCAAAATATTATCCCATTTAATCCACCCCATTTATACGGCTTTTTTTAAATAACATATACGATGTAGTTATTTATAAATTTCAAAAAAAACACACGAGTTACTGTGATATGTAAATTAATACACGAGATTGTTACATACGAATGACTCATATTCATTTTTATGAGATTAACCAAGGATGTCCGAAAAAGTTTTATTTTTTACTATTCACCTTCAAGAACTCATGTTACTTATTTTTATAAGTTTAACTCACACGTACGTGTGCTTAAGAAATAAAATACGACTAAAACTATTACTGCGTATTAATAAGAATATAAATAGCTAAATGAATGCACGACCCACGGGTAATGTGAGATGGAATTATATACACGACATTGTACATACAACAACGACGCATGCAATTCTTTTTTAAAGTTTAAATAAGGATATCCGAAAAGTAAAATTTCAAGGGTCATTACGTGCTATTAAACGTGCATAATGTCTAAAACACGAAATATGATGAGGTGTCATTTTATATACTTTTTTGGGGTCATTTAACCATCTAAATCATGCAAATATCTCTAAAGTACGTGCTTAATCGTTTCTTTTTCTATTTTTAGCACTTGGATGGCTTTTGGAGGAAATACACGTAACTTGGACTCAATTTGGGAAGAAACGAGACAAGATTGCAACTTTACACGAAGAGGCTCAAAAATTGCATACAGACTGTGGAGACGGCGTTAGGGTTACTAGTGACGCCGTCAAGATATGCAAGCGACGGCGTTAGGATTCTTGTGACAGCGTCAGAATGTAACTAACTTAAAGAAGCCCTAGAAGATTCAGCGGAGCGATGGCGTCGCAGTTATAAAGCGACGTCATCGCGATTGTTTTTCTATGTTAGCCTTAAAATATGTTGACTTATACGGAATTATATTAGTTTAATATAGTCGTGTCAAATAAGGACTAGTAACGTCATGTTAGCTTAGTTAGGGGACATATAAGACTATATATACCCCCTCCATACTTCCATGGAGGGGCGAGGATTCATTTTGTAACATCTCTAAGTGTGTGTGTGTTTTCTTCCTCCTCTCCAATACACACACACATCTTCCATTTTCTCTCTTATCAATCTAATATGGCTTTCTACTTGTTTAATCCTCCCCGACCTCTGAATCTTTCTAGTTAGTGATTTCTTATTGGTAACAATTGGCATCAGAGCTAACCAGGGGTGTATTGTATTCGTGTTGTGTTTGCTGCGTGATTTCAACTTATTACAGCTTATTTTCGTGTGCTTATTTTATGGGGAAAAGCCACGAAACTGTTTGTGTATGTTGTTATATGCTTTTTTGTGTCTATATCAGGTTTAGATATGTTATTTATGTACTTAAAAGACCATTTTCAAGCAGATATTTCTGGGTTTTTTTGGGTTTTCAGTTAAAGATTGTTGTTTGTGCAATTTCAGTTGAAGATTGTTGTTTGTGCAATTTCAGTTGAAGATTGTTGTTTGTGCAATTTCAGTTGAAGATTGCTGTTTGTGCAACTTATTGAAGCTTGTTGTTTGTGCAACTTCTTGAAGCTTGCTGTTTGTGCAAAACACATTCCCTTGCGATTTGTGTTTACAGGTGTGACATATCTTGTTGTTTATGACATTTTTATGAAACAAAATGCTGTCCAAATTTTGTCTCATTCCTGCTGAATGTGTTACCCCATAACAAACCGAGTCAAATGAAACAAAAATGATAAAGATAGATAGAAGAGACTCGAATCATAAACCAGAAACATAAACTACAACAAAAACATAAACAACAACATCATTCAACAAAACCAATCAAATCTATTCCTAATCTCCTCATCATAATATCCACAATCAACCAAATCCAACAAATCTAACCTAAAAACCCATCATCACATACAATATCTACTCTCCATCTCCTCTAACATCAACATCAAGACTCAAAATTAAAAAGAAAATGATCTCAGATCGAGTTTGTATTCAGAAGTAAACAACCTTTAAAGTCTTAACAAACTTATTACATCATAGATCTATGACAAATTCATCTTGTCTTTTACTATCCGAAAATCAAGAATGCTTAATAACAATCATGTTATTATCATTCTTTGTTTCGTTAACACACAAACACCAAAACGAAAAACAAACCTACCCGAGACCCTTTATAAAAAGATCTTGATGATACCAAGCCTCTTTGTTCTTGCTTCATCTTCGTCTACAGTTTGTGAAGTCAAGAGGGTTACTATGGTTCATTTTGTTTGATGAGAGTATGTATGAGAATGGATAAGAGATGGGTGTGTAGTTTTTAGGAGAGAAGAAAGAGACGACTGTGACCTTTTGGTGTGATTGTCATTAGGGTTATGAAATAAAATTAGGGTTTCCTATCCTTAATTATAAGGAAGTAATACTAGGCTTATCTCATTTAGGCCGGATATAAGACGAGTGGGGCCTGGCATTTAGTTTAGCGTTTACTAAATATATTATGGATATGGGTTGGTAAACTCTTTTCTATTATTAGTCGTGTCAAGATTTATTGTTGGTGATGGGCTTAGTTACTAGTTATTGGGCTTTGTGGTACTGGACTAGCCCGAGTATGATGATTAAGCCGGGAATAAAACGCTATCATGACAAGTTTGACTAGACAATGTTTATTCGTTAACGGCATTTCAAAACAACATTTGTCCTAATTTAATAACATTCATGAACGACAACACAACAAACACAATACATAACACTAAAACGATCCTTATAAGATTCACTAAAACAACAAACGGCTAAGGATTCAGATTATAATGACAAGTGATCACGAAGTTGATTTGGTATCCTTTATTTGACATTGAAGTGAGTTTCACGAAGGCATCTACTTATTTCATCATCGAGCCTTCCTTATACTTTCTACCCCTTTTCTTCAAACTTAATCTATCGATTGATGACTTGCTTGAGCACAGAAGAACTATGATTAAGACTTGGATTATCTAGTTATACCTGATGTAAGGAGTTACATTATAGTACTCACGGGTTATAGCTATCACTTAAAGGAGTTACGTTGTAGTGCTTAGTGTCACACGCAGATGCAGATGTGGATAGTTTCAAGAGGTGTTGTACGTCTTATACTTTTGATGACGGGTATAAAGTACTTATAGATTTAATCTTGCGTCGTTCTTTAATCAACAACAATGCAAGCTTAAGTAACAAATTTGGAGGATTTTATTTCAGTTTCAAGTTTGGAATATCGGATTTACTTCACCATGTGGTCACAACAATAGCCGACAGAATACGAGGTTGGTAAGTTAGCCAAAGAGTTTAAAGGTTGAGATGTAATCAGCAATTCTCATGGGATATTATTGTGCTATTCTAAGACAATGGTACTTCACAGTCTAAGCAAAATTTTCAAAGTTCTTCAACGACATTCATAACTTTTCAAGATTTGTGCTTAAGACAAGAACTTCTCGTGTATATGTGCGTACACAACAATGATGCTTTCGAGTGTTCGAAACCATCATGGGGGAAATGTGTACTTGATGTTACCAAGTCAACTTCCAGGGGGAAGTAGTGTATACTACTTCACTTAGTATGGTTTGTCAAGTATTCTGCATATGTGAGAAGAATTGTTGCTGATTTCTTGCATGCACCCCCGAACGAATATTCACCAAGACCCAATGACAAGTAGTAGTAGTATGTGGTGTGGTTTTTCTTTTATAAAATTCTGTTGTGCACGTTAAATACAAATAGAAGATTGTTCAAGCTACATAAAAGTTTCAGAATCTGCTCAAGATAGGGATGTTGGTTTGGGGGGAAGCTGATTCAGAAACTTCACCAAAAAAGAGTCTATGAAGAAAGCTTTTCAAGACATGCTGCATG
>BQNB010101495.1:0-24455 GCA_026074375.1 Tanacetum coccineum | reverse complement strand
TTTTATAAAAAAATGTTGAAGTTTAATATATATTTTTGAAAAATAAAATAAAATTTCAAAACACACCCTAAACTACCCAATAACTTTAAAATAAATCACAGGAGTCACAGACGTACAATTTTATAAAGTTTGAATTTTATAAATACCCATATACTTTTTCTATTTACGACTATTTTATATAACAAACTTTATTTGTCAAATACTTCATCCGTCCTATTTTTATTGTCCACGTTTTCTTATTGAGATGTCCCAATTTAATTTTCCACTACTAAAAATAGATAGAGAAGTTTGATCAAGTTTACTATACTATCCTTGTTTCAAATTATTATTATAAACTCTAAAGAAGACTTTAATTAATTAGCTAAGGGTGAAACTGTCATTCTGTCAAAAAGTAAGAAAGAGAAAGCAGTAATAAATACACTTTTCTTAAACTGTGTGTTTTTTGTTGAGGGACAATAATTTTGAGACGGAGGGAGTATGTAACAAATATGCACTGACTTCTTTGATAAAAATATACCGACGAGAGGAGTCTCAATTACGAACAAAACGCACCTAATATCAATACGCTTTTGTGATACGTACGCTTTTGTAAAAAATATTGGCGATTAATAGGCAAATGAGTTATACTATGTTTTCATAATCAGAGCAGACCACTCAGTTTAACCGTTTTAACCAAACAAGTTAGAAAAATCTAAAACAAAACATACGCTAAAAAATAAAACAAAAACACGCTCGTCGCAACGCGCGGGCTGCAATTCCACTTGTTGAACAAAAAAGTGAGTATAGCTAGAGAAGATGGGCTGATTTGACTTACAATACAATCATAAAAACTCAATCGTACTTAATCTTGTTTTTCACGAATACTGTGTTCTTGAGTCAAATTTGAAAAGAAATGAAATAAAATGAAACGTTTTTTGTGTTTTTGAATTTTTTAAGACTGGAAAGGAAAATGGGAGGAATTTTTCTTAAAAAATCTTCCTCTCATTTTTTAGAGGAAAAGGAAAGAAAGCTTTAAAGTATATTGTGTAAAGACTAATATGTTTTTTTTAAAATATTTGCCACTAACAACAAAAGGGCACACATGTAATTTAAACAACTTATTTTCTTTTTCCTCTAACTTAGAACATGAATTTTGATTATTTTCTTTTGGGGGAAAAACCTTTTATTTACGATGTACTTTTATTTTTGTCTCATTATGCATACCCTACCCAAAATAATACCATTATGAACCACGAAACCCGCTACTAGCCGGTTTTTTCCACATCATTAATGAATTTAATTTTTATTTTTTTAATCCACGATGGCCAGTTATGTCCAAGTATGATGGGTTGGCCCGGTTTGTGACCCGATTATCGTTTATAAACACCATTTCACAGAATCATAACACTCTTTCACCCCTTTTTTCACCCCTCTTTAACCCTAATTAATCGATTCTTCTTTTCCAAATTAATTGCAAAAGTCATCATCATCAACCACTTCTCGTCGTAGATTACCAACTAATTGCAAATGTGGATTTTCTTTGGCTAAACTCGTGTCATGGACAGATTTGAACATTGATAGGCAATTTCTAAACTGTCGCAATTCGAATGTAAGTAAATGTTCTTAATTGTATTGTAAGTACGACTCTAGGTAGATGTGTAGTATTCCATGATTTGTTGTTGTAGTTGTTGGGTTAATTTTATGTGATTTGGTGTTGATTTGGTGTTACATTTACGGTTTTTAAACATTTTACAGTTCTTATTTAGATTTCTAATAAGAAGAAATGTCATGACTTCTGGTGGATTCATCATGAGATTAGCAGTCCATGTGATTAGCTTTTTAATTAACCCTTTTTATAAATATATATAATACTTATAAATATATAATAAGGATAATTATCAAGAAAATCAATGAAACCGGAAGTAGTATATGATGTTCCCGGGTCGTAGTCCCAACGAGGAGTGAATTGGAAAGTCGAAAGTCGGTTTGATATTTGATGTTTGAATGACAAAGATTTGGATTTGATTTTTCTAATTAAAATGCAAAAACAATTAAGGAAAACCTAAAAACGAAAGTTATTAAAGATTTAAACCTAAAACGAGATGGGAATGTAAAAACGCGAGCTTAAAAACCTAAAGTATCAAAATTTAACCCTAAATGATTTTTTAAAGTTTTAATAATCCTAAATTACTGAATTAAAAGAAATTTTAAAGAAAATCCTAAAACGAGAATATTTAAAGTTGAAAAACGAAGAAAATGAGAACGGGGATCGAATCCCGTTCTTTAAAAAGTCAAATTTTGCAAAAATAAACCTACGAAAGCAATTCTATTTTTCCTAGATACTATATAATAAAAGAAAATTTTCAAAAAAAGAATTATATTTTTTTGACTTTTTTATAATTTTTTATGAATTAAAAATGATTTTAAAGAAAATAAAAGATTAAAAATAGTAAACTTAAATGAAATTTTCTGAAAAAATAAGGAAAAGTAGATTGAAGGATGCTGGTTCTATGAAAAATAAAAGCTGGAAAAGAAAGCTTATAAATAAGCTGTAAATAAGAAAAACGAGCTTATTAGCTTAAAGGAAAAAATGACTATAAAGATTTAATTGTGCAAATAAATGTTGGATGAGCTAATGGAGCAAAGTGGTTAGTGTGTGTTTGTGGTGTGTCGTGTGTGCAAAGGGGGAGGTCCAGGGTTCGAGCCTGGTCCTCTCTCTTTTTATAAAAACTTTTTTTTCTTTTTTTTTAAAACTTGTAAAACATGTAAAAATAATAAACTTTAAAAAAACAACTTTTTAGAAACTTAAAAATAAGCTAGAAAATAAGCACAAAGTGATGGCAGTTAACACTTTTATACTAAGGCACAAATATACAAACTTGTTAAAGCACTAAAAGAACTAAATAAGCCAAGGAATTTTAAAATAAGCTAAAACAGGTTAATTACCTAACCTAATAAGCTAACTAAGCATGAAAATAAGCTAGGGAAGTCTGACTAATAAGCACGAAATAGACAACTAAAAAGGCAGTTTACTCTATATCTACTAAGTCCTAAAGGGCACTAAGCTAATTAAGCAATAAAAAGGGTAAATAAGCTAGGAAACGAAGAAAATAAGCTAAGGCAGCTACCTATCCTAACATAATAAGCTACTACAAGCAATAAAAAGCAAGGAAATAAGCTAGAAAAGAAGAATAAGCAAAATAAGCTAAGGGTCCTAATCTGCAGGCCAAACAGTCCTAAGGGTACTCTATGGGGCTTATTTTTAAGCACTTAGAGGCACCTAGGAGCTTAAGGCTTATAGGATCTTAAAGAATAGCTTATAGGCTTCCTAGAAATGCAAAAAGGTAAACTAGACTATCTTAAGGAAGCCAAGAAAAAAAGGGCTAGAAAAATGGGTGCTAGCACCAGGGAGCTTTGTGGTTTTAAGAGGACAAAAAGCAAGCTCAAGAATAAGCTGCAAAATAAGCTCAAAAAGAAGAGCAAAGTTAAAACAGATTTAGAGTGGCTCAAAGTGAGCTTGCATACCAAAAATTAGAAACTAAAAACAAAAATAACCATCTGATATTTTGGATTTAAAAATGGGCTTTTTAAAGACTCTATACTAAAAATTTTGACAGATTGATTAAGACACAAAAGCCAACTTAAAAATAAAATAACCTACTGCATTGACACTAAAAAGAGGACTCAAAACTAGACTCAAAACAGGTTTTAAAGAACTTAATCTAATAAGCCCTTTGAATCAAATCTGTCACCATATATTCAAAGGGACTTTTTAGAAAAACACTTAAAAACAAATTTTAACTTAAAGAACGTTGAAATTCAGTCGCAGTCAACCTAAGAATGCAGGTTAAAGTTCATTAAATGACCCATAGTGTTTTTAACTCATTTTGACCCACTTTTATCCCTTGACCCAAACACCCCTTAAAAGTTGAGAAATCAAATTTTAAGCTTATAAAGATTGATTTGAGCACAGAAATGTAAAAACAGATAGCAAGCATGCAAAGTTGAGCAAAAATAAGCAAATAATAATAACTAATAAGCAAACAAATAAACAGTTTAGAAATAAACAACCAACAAGCAATAAAGTAAGACAAATAATCATAAAACGACTAGAATAAGCAAGGTAATCAGTAAATAAGCCAACATAAGCACTTAAATAGTGAAAATAAGCAAAAATTAAAAGAGAGCTTACAAAGTGTCCAAGCTTTTGGCAAGAGTATAAGCTTTCCAAAGCTTATTAACAAACCTATATGCTTACCATAAGCTCTAAAACCCATGGCCTTCCATTATTAACCATGCTCCTTGCTTTCTTCTTTTTTATTTATATATTTTTTTGGATTTTTGAGTTTTTTTTTGACAGAAAATGAAACAAGCTTATATATAAGCTTCTAATCTCTTAAAGGCTTATAAATGAGCTTAACAAACAGTGTTTAAGAGACAAAAATTTAAATGACAAGAATTTAGGAAAAACAAGTAAATTGCATAAAAATAAATGACAAGAAATTTAAAGACAGAAAATTAAAGTTTCAATGTATTAAAAAGACAGTATAAAAGGGTACAAATTAAGGTTACAAGCTTTTGCCTTGAAAACACTAAAATTAGACACCGTACAAATGAGCTATATTAGGGTATTTATACTAAAAGTCTTCATAGCTTTGTGTGTTTCTTCTGAGAGTGGCTTCAAGGGTGTGTTTTTGTTGTGAGAGAGGAACCCAAAGTAATCTTGGCCTTCCATTTTTCTTGTTGCCTAATCTGCCTAATCACAGCCCTCTATTCCTTGTATTTTTTTCTTGAACCAGTGGACTTCAAGGGGATTGCCAGCATGTATGAGAGGTGGGGAAGGGTGGAGAGTGATGGGTTTGGACTAGGGTTGCAGAGGTAAGGGTTTTTGGGGGAGGGTGAATAGTATGCTTTTGGTTTTGGCGGGCAAACAGGTTGCTCTGTTTTGTTTTTATAAAAGGAAAGGTTTGGGTAGTTGTCACAAAGAGCCCCTTACTTTGTATTATATGTTTGCAGGCATAGTCCCTGTAGTGGTGAAAGTTTAAAGGTTTAGGCAGAAAATACCCTCCAATGTGTATATTTTTATTATACGTGAAGTCCTTGGGATATAACAATGTTAAGTGGTTAAGTGGTTTTAGGCTTAACAGCCGTTAAGTGGCTTTGGGCTTTTTTACAACTTGGGCCACGTTTTGTTAAGTTTTGGACCGTGTAGGTTTATAAGGGAATTGGGCTTTTGAAATTAAAAAAGGGCTTAAAGTCTTCATTAAATATACTAATGGGCTTATCCGGCCCATTAGATGGGTTCGGGTGGGCCCATTAAGTATTCTTCGGTGTCGGCTCCGGTTTTGATCGTTGACTTTTCCGGGTTGACTTTGACTTTGACTTTTGTTGACTTTGGCTTCGATTTGACTTTGGCTTTTCCACGCTTTTCCACTTCGTGCCCGGTTTTGTCGTTTTGGCTTGATTTTTTGTCCTTTTCTCGGATATCTGTTTCCTGCAAAGTATAAATGAAAACATACAAATACAATGTATTTTTTATACATTTTTGGTCATTTCAGTCTGATTTTAAAGGTCAAAGGTATGTGTAATTAAGCACATACCACCATGGTATAAGTATCAGATGTTTGAACTGTATGTGACTCAGAATCTTGTTGAAAGGTTTTTGTATGTTGAGCATCTAAGGGCTCAAGATCAGTTGGAAAGGCTTAAAATTGAGCATGATGGGTTGGTGTCAAAGTTTTAACAAAGCAGAAAAAGTTGCAGGTGTATGAAGATCATGATTACTTGCATGGTGGTGGTGTTTATGGTGATGAAAATGTAGTTTGTAGGCTATGTTTATGTTATTCCCTATGTTGTTTGTAGTTTGTAAGTTTGGGTTGTAATGAATGATAATTTCCACAGCTTCTTGTAAGCTGTTAATGGAAGCCACTTCAATGGCAGTTTCGTACAAATTTTTGTATTTTATTGTCGTATGTTTTTGAATTGTATGTGTATCAGATGTTTGAATTGAAGCTTGCAGTCAATCAAACAAGTTTAGTTTAGTATAAATTTTATGGTTTACAGTGCTTTATTGACTGCTCTTTGTGGTTTATAGGTTCAAGATCAGACAACACTAAAGCCAATACAAAGGTTTAAGGTTTCAAGAAGATAATTGCAGTTTTGTTATATATAAAATGAATTATTAAAGGCCAGCTTTGTCTAAACTTTTATAGTCAACATGCATATGCAGACAACACTAAAGCCAATTTAATAGCAGACAAGAAACTCAACTACCAAAGTAATAAAATAGGTAAAACAAGAGGGAAAATTTAATAAGTCATTTGCATAAATTCTTGGTACCACATGGTTGGGTACAAAAGGTAGCAATTATCTTACAAAATATGCAACCATTGGTTGCAAACCCTATCCATCTACCATATTAGAGATTAAAAAAGATAGTGTTTAGGTTAACCACATCTATAAAGACTAAAATGTTCAAATACATAAATAAAAGAACATCATTCAACATCAAATGCTTTTTCTTGAGTAGATCCAGTACCATGCTCATCAAACTTGAAGTTTTTCATTTTCCGTTTAAAGATTCTTTCAGATCTGCCTTTGTTCTTGTGAAAAATCATCATCTAATTTGTATGTTGAGCTTGCTTGGATTTCTTAGATCTGGTAGGTTTTGGGTTGGCTTCAACTGTGCTTTCCTGTGTGGGCAAGTCTGCTCCAACTTGTAATAAGTCATCTTCAATCATTGGTTGTTTTCCAGCAGATACATCTTCTGGCAAACCTTTGTCATCAGTAGGTTCTTTTACATGATCAAATTCTCTAGCACAGTCCTCCCAAAACTGGACATCCTCATCACTATCTTCCAACAACTTTCTTATCCTTGCCTGTTCATACTCATTTGCAATTTGTTCTGCTTCCATTTGATACACAGCCTCCATATCTATTTTGAATTTATGCTCCTGGATAAGTTAATAATTAGTTAGTCATTATCCAAACACCCCTTGCACATTTATATAAAATTCATAGCAGTTGCATAAATTTGTTAAAAGTGAAAATATGATAAGTTTGTACATTACCTCATCTGATTCATCCCTTAAACCTTGTAATGGTATGAAACACCCACCTCTTTTGCTTGAACCTCTACCTCTTTTCCTAGTACCACCCCAAGAATCACCCCTAGAACCACCTGCTAAAACCACCCCTAGAACCACCTTTGCTGCTAGAAGCACTAATTTTGGTAGGTCTGCCTTTTTTTAGGAATCAAAGGACATTTTCCTTTATGTGTTCGTGTTGAAGCATATGTAGCATGTGATGGCATAGTGTTAGAACCTAAACCAGTGTTTGAACCATATGTAGCATATGATGGCATAATGTTAGAACTAGATGGTGTAGGAGATGGTGGCATAATGTTAGAACCAGATGGTGTATGAGGTGGTGGAATAGTGTTTGAACTAGATGGTGTGGGAGATGGTGGCATAATGTTTGAACTAGATGGTGTAGGAGGTAGTGACATATTGTTTGAACTAGATGGTGTAGCAGTGGGGGGTGGCATGCTGCTTGATGAGGCCTCATGAAACACAATACCTTTTGACTTTAAATAGGCAAGTTTTGATCTTTCTTGATTACTGCATCTTGTCTTGTTGTGTCCTATTTCTCAACACTAGTGGCAATGCATAACTCTACCCACCCTACTAACTACATGGTCCTTATCTTTTGTTGGATGTCTATTTCTCCTTTTTCTTGACCTCCTATGCATCTTTCTCTCAACAGGAAGTAATGGTGGTTGTTGACTAGTTGGTTTCCAAAACTTTGGTCCATAAATAGGTTTGATTGACAACTAATAGGCTTCATACCACTTACTTTGAGAATACCATTCATTAACTCCCAAATATGTATTCATCTTCATGTGCATATACCCAACCATGGCATGAATACAAGGTATCCCACTCAACTGCCACATGTTGCAGACACATGTCATTATGTGTAGGTTAACACCAAAAGACTGATCTCCCCTCCTCACCTCTACCTCTCTATAACCACTTAGAAAAACTAACCAATAGCTGTATGAAACAGAAAGTGTGTTAAGTTGAATCATAAATATCAAAAGTAAATAAAGGTCAAAGTGATATCATCATATACCTCTGAATCTTTTTGTTGAATTCCATCTGTCTTCTAACTAATGGTGTGATTGAGTCCTTATTCTCAAAATCTAATTTGTTCATGCACCACATCCTTTACATTAGATAAACCCTAATGTCCTCCAACATGGTTATTATTGGTTTGCCTCTAGCTCCTAGAATCCTTGAGTTAAAAATCTTTAAAATCTCATTCTCAAAAGCTGCACTACATCTATCCATCTCAAAATATGCCCTACACCATGAATTGGGATTCCTTTCCACCAACCATTTATGTGCCTTCTCATCTAACATCTTGATTTCTTCCTTTTTTTGTAGAAAGACTGTCTCCATTAATGTTGCAGCAGCAGCCCAAAAAAGCCTCTCAAACTGTAACCTGCTCCACCCCTTCTTGAAATTAGCATAAATGTGTCTGGTACACTATTTGTGCTTAGCATTGGGTAACCAGTCTGCAACAGCTTGAATCAATCCTAACAATAGTGAGAAAAGCAAGCAGTTAGAATAATAATAAGGTAAGAATATTAACAGAATTGGCATAAATTACAGTTCTATACATACCTTATGTCTATCTGATATCATATTGATGCCTCCTCCATCTCCTAGATTTAAGTCATCCCTAAGCAATGATAAAAACCAACAACAAATCTGATTGTTTTCAACTCCAACAACAGCCTATGCTATTATGAACATCTGGTTGTTTGCATCTCTGCCCATGGCAGTTAATAGTTGCCCCTTGCATGTATGGGTCAAAAAACAACTATCTAAACCTTTAATCTTCCTACAACCTTCAAGCCATCCATGTTTCACACCATGAAAACAAACATAAAACATCTTAAAGTATAGTTTCCCATTCACTTCATTCACTTATGTCTCTATTTCACATGTAGAGCCTGGATTTGTGTCTAGAATTGCTTGCCTATACTGCCATAGCTTACTATAGTGTTATGCTAAACCTCCGTTATGATCAAACAATGCACACTGCTTTGCCCTCTGGCATCGACCCAAGCTGAAATCTATCAAATATTTTTCTCTTATGTCATTTTTCATGAATTTAATGCTCATATTTGGGTTCTGAATGATGTCCCTAGCATAGTGTTTTGCTATCCATCTATAAGTAACCAATGCCCCCATTGTATAATTTCTACAACACTTGTGGTTAGGGTATAAAGTCTTAATTTGGAATGTTCTCTCAATACTTATCTATGAGGCCCACAACCTAAAGGGACACTTAGCTTGTTTAGAGACCTTTTTTCTCATATTCTTTCTTTTTATCTCATCTTTCCTTAACAGCCTTACTAATTTTCTCATTTACTGCTTTCCTACCATCACCCTTCTTACTACCCTATTTGCTACTCTTACATTCTTCATTATCAACTGTTTTGGTTTCTTACCTTTTAAAGCATCACACTTACCTTCACTGAAATCCCTATCACAAAACACTAAAAGCTTATTATGGTCATGCATGTACCATAATTGATAGCCATGTTGCACACCATAATTGGCAAGCATATGATTTAACTGTTGTGGCTTTCAAACCTCATTCCTAACACTGGTTTGCACTCATTCCAAGGTGTGTCAGGATTGAAAGAAGGATAAGACACATTTTTTTGGCTTTTATATTCTACCTGCTCATAATCAGGATCCTTAACCTCTAATAAAAATCTACCTTGTAAGTTAGGGTTTGGATTCTTAGTTTGTCCAATAAAATTATCATCTCCTACCAGTTTGTTTAGCCATGGGTCATCTTGGTCATCCTAGGTATGTTTACATTACCCTCATCTTCATGTTCAAATTGCTTAACGACATGAGCTACATCATCTAATGGGTGATTTATCTTAACATATGAGTCTGAGTCTACATGACTAACAGGTTTCTTAGGATGGAGCTCCTCAGCAATGATTTCCATAATGTCATAGCCACTGTGCTCTGTGAACAAGTCAATCTTAAGGTTGTTTTCATAACAAGCTTTCACAAACGAACAAAGATCCTCATCGGTTTTTAGCAATTTCACAGCAGTGAGTGGATCACTAGGGATTTTGTAATACATACTAGTTGGACTGACAAGAACTAACCTTCTAATGGTACCAAAAAATCCTTGATTGACATACCATCGAAGATAACATCATCAATGTCCTTACAATCAAAATTAACATACTGAAAAGGGTTAGCATGAAATACCCCGATCATGATAAATGTTCACAATAAATGGCAACAACACCACAATCTTTCACCTGTTCAAAAACAAATAAAAAATTTAGAGTTTTATAGAAACTTAACAAAAATTGGGGGTTTTGCAAAACATTAGTAAATCTATACAATGCAAACCATAATTTACCTTAAAATGAACTGATTTAATTAATGGATCATAACTAGGGTTTGACAGAAGATTTTAAGCGAACACAGATTTTGTTGGTAGTGTAACGTTATAAAAGTTGGTTTTTATTCAAAAAAACCGTTAGTGGAATGCACATGTGGATAGAATTAAATGAGGTGGAAAATAATTATTGATGTGGACATAAGAAAAAGTCAACATGACTGGTCAAACAGGTAATATAACCGGCTAATAGCGGGTTTCGTGGTTCATAATGATATTATTTTGGGTAGAGTATGCATAATGAGACACGTAAAAGAGTACATGGTTCATAAATAGTGTTTATCCTTTTTTTCCTTTTCTCTATCTCAAAAACAAATAAACCAACATTTCCTTTACTTTTCTCATTCTCTTCACTTTCCTATTTCTTTCATTTTCTTTTCTTTTAAAACTCGAGAACATAGCGGGAGTATGAAAGAGGTGAGATACCTGAAGTGAGGATTAAACCCTCGCGTCTACCTTTAAAAAGAGGGATTTTTTTTACTGATCCAACCCTTATTGTTGTCTTACAATACAACCATATTAAACAAAAATGTAAGTTTAGTAAGAGAAAATGGGCTTTTTATTTTCCTTGTATGTGCCATGCTAGGGGTGTTGATCGGTTCGGTTAGTTCGGTCAATTTTTTTTTGGTCAACTCGAAAATCAAATCGAAACGAAAACTGAATTTGAATTCGGTTCGGTTTTTGGGCTGACCCGAATAACCCGAATTACACAAATTATTAAAAAAAATTATATAATTATTTAATAAAAAATTATATCAAGCATAAAAAGTGTTTTTTATATTAGGATAACATTTTAAATAGTCCTTATATATATATAAATATATAATTATATATATTTATATAAATTCGGTTTTGTTTCAGATTGCCAAACCCATATTTAATCCGAAAACCGAATTTGTAGTTCGGTTCGATTCGGTTTTGACAAATTCAGTTCGGTTATTAGTTCAGTTCGTTTGTTTTCGGTTCGGTTTCGGTTTTTCTGCTCACACCTGCGCCACGCGGTCTATTATTTCTTTCAACTTTTTTATTCATTAACCAACAATGGAGTTTTATATTTACTTGAATATATGGCCATTTTAAAGAAGTACAAATGTGTAAATTTAGTAATTTTGCCGATGAATGACTAAAATACTCTCATCCCAAAATAAGTTTTATTTTAAAATCTGTGCACAACTTTAAAAATAGCTACTAACTACTCTCCTTTAATTAAACATAATTTCTGCATTAATTTTGAATTGAAAATTACACATTCTTATTGAAGGTAATTGGTTTTCCTTGATTATTTTCAGAAATGACAAGGTATATATAGATTACAAAGGGGATGGGCTTGAGCCCAAGATAACTACGATACAGCTAATGATGACAAAGCATCCAAAAATATATCAACTAATTTAGGAAGCTAACTAATCAAATATCAATCAAATATATTGACTAATACGCCCACGCAGTTGGAGCGGGAGGAGGCCGTACGCTCAAACTGGATCGAAATTCTTCAAACAATGCGGAAGGCAGCCCCTTGGTGAAAATATCGGCATATTGGAAACGAGAGGGCACATGTAGAACTCTAACCTGACTAGCGGTAACCATATCTCGGACGAAATGAATGTCGATCTCAATGTGTTTCATCTGTTGATGTTGAACAGGGTTGGCAGACATATAAGCAGCACTAACGTTATCACAGTAGACACGAGTTGCAGTCAATAAAGGAGAGTGTAACTCACGAAGAAGATTACGAAGCCATGTAGTTTCTGCTACAACGTTAGCAACACCCCGGTATTCAGCTTCGGCACTGGAGCGTGAAAGAGTGTGTTGTCGTTTAGCGGACCAAGATAATAAGTTATCACCTAAAAAGACATAATAACCTGAGGTAAACCTGCATGTAGATGGACAACCCGCCCAATCAACATCAGTATAACTAACCAAAGAGGTAGTGGAGGACGCATATAAGTGAAGGCCTAAATCCAAAGTACCCTAAATATATCGCAAGATACGCTTGAGTGCAGCTAAATGTGGCTCTCTCGGATCATGTATATAAAGGCAAATATGCTGAACTGCATAAGACAAATTTGAACGTGTAAAAGTAAGATATTGGAGCCCCCCTGCAAGGTTGCGATACATAGTAGGATCCTGAACCGGAACCCCATCCAGACCTAGTTTGGACTCCGTATCCACTGGTGTTCGAGAGGGGTTACAATTAACCATGTGAGCACGCTCAAGGAGCTGAAGAGCGTACTTTCGCTGAGATAAAAATAAACATGTAGAGTGACGAACAGCAGAGATACCAAGAAAATAATTAAGTGCCCCGAGGTCAGTCATGTCAAACTCACGATGTAAAGAATCAATAAGTTGTTGAAGAAGTGATGTAGAAGAAGCCGTAAGAATAATATCATCCACATATAAAAGAAGATAAGCAACCTGAGATCCATGTCTATAAATAAATAGAGAAGAATCGCAACGACTGTAATAAAATCCGGCTCGTGTGGCATAACCTGCAAAACGCTAAAACCAAGCACGAGGTGCTTGTTTCAGCCCATATAAAGATCTCTGCAAACGACGAACATGGTTAGGGAACCTGGCATCAACAAAATCGGGTGGCTGATGCATGTAGACAGTCTCGGATAAATCACCGTTAAGAAAAGCATTCTTAACATCAAGTTGGTGAATTGGCCACTTACGAGACACAGCAAGGCTAAGAACCGTGCGAATAGTGGCTAGTTTGACAACCGGACTAAATGTCTCATCAAAATCAACACCAAGTTGCTGACTACTACCATTAGCAACCAAACGAGCCTTATAATGGCTCAAGGTCCCGTCAGCATGAAAATTATGTTTAAATAACCACATAGAGCGAACCATATTAACACCTACGGGCCTTGATACAAGTAACCAAGTGCCATTTTTAACCAACGCATTATACTCATCGTACATAGCATTACGTCACTGTGGATCTTTTAAGGCGTTAGACGGATTTTTAGGAATAGAAGATATCAAGAAAGTATTTTGAGACAAGCGATCGATAGGTTTGACAATGCCTGATTGTGACCGTGTGATCATGGGATGAGTGTGGGGTGGTTCATTAACTGGGTCGGTATTGGTTTGTGGATTTGGTGGATTGAATATGGGTGGTGGCAGCGGACTGTTTTGGGTTTGGGTGTTGTGTAGTTCGGGACTAGTGGGCTGGTTGGTGGTGAAAGTTTGGCCTGATGAATGTGGGCCGGTGTGAGTAAGACTTTGATTTGGATCGGTAATCGGTGGAGCAGTTAGGCTGCTCGTTTGGTGTGGGATGTTTGTGGTTGAATTAGGAAGTTCAGATGCAAGAGAAGTGAGAAGGGGAGAAGGTTGAGTATCGAGGAAGGTGTAAGAAGGTGGCGAGGATGGTGTCATAGATTTGTAAGGGAATTGTGTTTCGTCAAAGGTGACGTGTCGGGAGAGAATAATTTTGTTTGTCTCAAGGTTAAGGCAACGAAAACCACGATGATAGGCGGGATAGCCTAAAAAGATACATGGTGTGGCACGTAGGGCAAGTTTATGAGGTGAGTGGATATGAGGGTAACATTGGCACACCCCGCAATTTTTAGAATTTTAAATTACTATTTTACCCTTTGACGTTTTGGTTCCGACTTGACTTTTTGACCTTTTTTGGTCACATAAAAACGATTACCGCGTAGCCGGTAAAATTTCGAAACGTATTTAAATAATAAATCATAATTTTTATTATTATCTCTCATTTACAAATTTATTTTTTTAACTTATTTGACTTGAAAACGAGAAGATATATGTTACTCCTAAGTTGACTTATCAAAAACGACCTGCCAAAATGAATTATTAATTATGGGGTATACTAGCCGTTTGACATAAAACCACATTCCGGACAACTTTTCAGTTTTACCCGAGACCTGAAACCGAGCAGAAAATGACTAAAATGCCCTCGCAAATTTTTAAAACCGCATACAACGCGTACCGACACAAAAATAATTAAATTTATATTTAATTATCACTTTTTATTAAATAAAAATATTTAATAAATTATTTTACGTTTTATTCAAAAACGTTTGTTTAAAAACGCGAATGCTCAAATTAAAGTTTTATTTTTACGGACAAAGCTTGCCCGGGATACCCGATGACTACACAAAATAAATAATAAACATTAAATAAATTTTATAAAAACATTTATAAAATATAATCAAGTAAATACTCATTTTCATAGGAAAAACTATTTGGAAAACAATGGCGCAATTTTTGTATTTTGAATCGATCGTTAACTAGCCTAAACGTGTCCCGAACCATTGTTTAACAAAAGTTACGTATTTAGTCCCTCTAGTAATATTTACATGGAACCCCCTAGACTATTACACACTTCGAACACCCTTAGACCTATTACACACTTCCTATTTTATTTTTTTCAACTTCTATATATTTATATATATATATATATATATATATATATAATATATATATATCATATATTATATAATATATATTTATATTTATATTTTATAATTTATATATAAGCTATTCACATTAGGGTTGTCTCATATTTACCAAACCCTAACTCACACATCACTACCCTCTCCTTCTCTCCAATATTTCCAGTGACCTCTCCCTCTTTCCGGCCAACATTCTCGGCCGGATTCCGCTGCTGCTACGTCAGTCTTCCACCCTCCAGCCGATGCATAACCCAACCATAGATCTACGAATCATCATCAACCACATCATCCCGCCACCAAACGAGCACCACCTTCACTGCGCCACCCCACTCAACCACCTCGTCATCTTCTACACCAACAACCACACCCCCATTGTCATCATCACCACAGCCGACCACCACCGTCGCCACCCCCCACCACAGCCACCCTCACCATCCCCACTTCGCCACCACCTCTTAAACACCCATAAGGGTGCGTTTGTTTTGTCAGAAACACAAAAGGGTGCATTGGGTTTTAGGTCAGACCCATTAGGGTGCGTTGGGTTTTAAATAACATCATAGGGTGCGTTTTGGTTTTTTCTATATCAATAAGGGTGCGTTTGTCTCGCTGTTTTAACAGCAAGCACCACAAAGGGTGCGTTTGGTTTTGCAAGCTGCACCAATGGTGCGTTTGGCTTTCTCAGTCGCCAACCACCACCACCTTCACCTCTCTTTTTATATTTTCTTTTTTTATATGGTTGGTTATATATTTTATAAAAACTAATAACTAATTTGTATGGTTTCGTGGTTTAAGACTTTCTTTTTGTGTGAGTTGGTTTTCTTTTTATTCTTTCGATTCAATTAGTATACACGCCTTTAAGGGTGTTTGTTTTTGCGTTTTAACGACCCAAATAAGGTGTTTGTTTTTGTAGTAAGCTGCCTAAGGGGGCGTTTGGTTTTATAGTTGCACCATTAGGGTGCGTTTGGGCTAATAAAAACCCCAAACATGGGTGTTTGGTTTTGGGCAGCCCCATAAGGGGTGTTTGTTTCTGGATTTTACAACAGTAAGGGGTGTTTGGTTCAACCCATAACGGTGCTTTTGGGACGGCAACCCCTTAAGGATGTGTTTGGTTTATTTATTTTTATTTCTTATATTTGTCTAGTTTAAATATATATAGAAACACGCGCGTAGATTGCAACACGGATTGATTAAAGTGGAAAACATTGAATTTTTATAAAGATGGGAAACGTCTTATAAACGAATAGGTCATGCCGAAATTTTTATAAACTTCTATACTTAGTATTTTTCGTTAAAACTTTTATTATCTTGGAAACCCGATAATAAGGATTAATTTATATAGTTTTAAGGTTATTTATTTGTAATGATACAATAAACCGGTAAATAAACGAAAACTATACTTTTATAAACAAGGCAACTAGTTTAGTTAAAACGCGGAGCGAAATACTATATTATAAAATATTATTTTACAATTCCCGACTAGAAGATAAAATAATAACTTTGGTAAAAACTTTGAAAACATCGTTTACTTAATTCGTAACTTTAAAAACGTGCACTTACTTTTATACAAAAATGTTTTATTAATTTAATTGGTGATTTCCGAAAACGTGTAGAAATGTTTTGTTTCAGTTATTTTTCTCACGTTTCTTATATCATACTTGCAAAGTATTATATATACCTCGCTTATTCTTTTGGTTGTTGGTCTTTATAATATAATTCACCATATGAATTATATAATGTTCCTTTTTCATATGTAATATATATGGAGGAATGAGATCGTGAGAAAACCTAATCTCGGTGGAAAACCCAGAAAACTCAAACAGATGCCCTAAAAATACTAAACAAATGCCCTAACTGTACGGCAACTCTTCTCGAAAAAATTAGGGCATCTGTTTAGGTTTTTTAGTGCATCTGTTTGGTTTTCTAGGTTTTCCAGCAAAATATGGTTTTCTCTAGAACCCATCCCTATGTATGGAATATATTACATACTTTGCGTTTGCTTTTCGATTTATTTTATTTAACCAACCACCAAGCTCTTGCAACTTGAAACCTCATTCCTTTATCAATGTGTCGCGTTGATGTACTCATCCACCGGAAAACCCAAATTCATCGTCCTAGCTAGTGGGTAATAGCCGTTAAGTTAAGCTGCATCTTCTTGGTCGAGTCGTTCTGTTTTTCGTCTGCGATGTGCTTATTATTTGCATTTATGCTAATTGTTCTGCAACATTAAGGTGAGTTCATTGCCTCACGTTTTACTACTTTTACTTTACTATTTTGGGGTGAGAACATGCTCGTTTACAACCTTATTTACTCTAATGATTTCAAACTCTTATAAATGTTCGTTTGCAAACTTGGTACATGATTTATATCATACTTTGTTTTACTTATGGATGCAAATTCTTAAAACCTTTCTTTTAGAAATACATTGGTTGATTTTACTATGAACACAAGTATCTTGATCTACTTTCCCTGTTACGTGTTGCCTAAGTTACGAATAGACCACTAATGCCCGAACTATCATGAACCGTTAATTTCTTAACCGACCGTACTGGTTAAGTGAGCGTGAGTGTTATAAATAGATCTATTGGGACTGATTATCCTTATCCGGGTAAGTAGCGCTTACTAGTTTTGGAGGTCCAAACAAACGGATATATACCATGTCGGATTGTCAATAGGTGATCTTGGTCAGATACCTTTAGGGTGAGTAATTCTATTTGGCATATAAAATACTTCCTTTTAAATTGAGTTTCGGTGTCATGAGCTTAGCGCAATAGTAAATACTTTTCATGTGATATTATATTTATTATAATAGTCTCATGTGTTTTGTATGTGAAGTCGTAAACTGCTAAGATTGTCACATACGTTTTGAAATTTTGTGGTCCACACTACTTTGTTTGAACATTTCAAATTGCTAAACATCTTTTCATAATACTTTGAGTGAAGCTGTATTCACTAAATATTTTTTATCCTCATAAATGTTTTACTTAAACCTATGAATTCACTCAACTTTATGTTGACGGTTTTTAGCGTGTTTTTCTCAGGTGATTAGCTTTGGACTTCTTGACGTGCTATGTGAAGTCTACGTGCAATATGATACCCTTTATCAATATTTTATTTCTCATTCATACTCGTTGTCTTTTGAAAACCAATTTATGCTTCCGCTACATTTTTCTTAAGCTTCCGCAAATGTTTAATTTCTTTTGAATCCTGTAAAACTTATCTATTTTTAAACAATGCAACGAGTTATTATTTTTAAAACGTCCATTAGTGGTTGTTCTCTCGTGCTTTGTGTTCGAAATATAATGACGTCACGCCCTCGGACACGTATTCCGTCCAGGCCCTGTCTGGGGGTGTGACAAACATAGACACCCAAAGATGCAAAGGTGCGAGTAATCGGGTGGTTTGTTGAAAAGGCGTGTGAAAGGTATATCGTTATGGATTGCGGTAGAGGGTAAAAGGTTTAGGAGATAGGTGGCCATATGGAGGGATTCGACCCAAAAAGTAGGGGGGAGGTGTGCTTGAAAGAGAAGAGTACGAATTGTATTATTAATTATTCGTATCATTAGCTCCGTCTTGCCATTTTGTTGGGAGGTTTTTGGGCAAGAGAATCTAAATTGGATGCCATTTTTGGCAAAAAGGGTGCGGAGTCGGTTATTATCGAACTCACCGCCATGATCACATTGGAAGCTTTTAATTTCACATTTAAATTGATTTTTAACATAGTTGCGAAAATGCAAAAATTTATCAAACATGTCAGATTTAGAACGAAGAGGATAAATCTATAGAAAATGAGAGAAATGATCAAGAAATAAGATATAATATTTGAAACCACTAGAGCTAACACTGGGTGATGTCCATAAATCAGAATGTATAATATCGAAACAATGTTTAACAATGGAAGTTGAATTATGAAAGGGAAGCTTCACATGTTTGCCAAGTTGGCAAGCGTGACAAATATGTGAAGACTTTTCTTTATTACATGAAATAAAACGATTAGAGATAAGCGAACGTAGCACTTGATCACCCGGATGTCCGAGGCGTTGATGTTACGTAGAAGCACTTGTCAAGAGAAAAGCAATAGGAGGAGTTGACGGCTTGGTAACTAGATAGAGATCGCCCGAACTGTCACATCGAAGAAGGATATAACGAGTCAAGTAATCCTTCACAGAGAAACCAAAGGCGTCAAATTCAATAGTACAATTATTGTCCCTAGTGAACCGACAAACAGAAATGAGATTTTTAATTATATTGGGGGTTATAAGAACATTATGAAGATAAAGAAGGCGATGATGGGAAGGAATAATGCTATGGCCGGTGTTGGTGACGGGAATAGACTTGTCATCACCAACATGAACAAATGTAAATAAGCGTTTATCAAAAATGGTACTTAAATTACTTGTATTAAAATTTAAATGAGAAATGGCACCTGTATCTATGTGTCAAGTCGGGTCTTGCGGCGGCATAATGCTAAACGCACTTGGTAGAGTAGTAGGCTGGGATGCATAAATAGCCGGAGCGGGACCGAGTATATCTTGACCGGAATGCGGCAATCTGTAATGCTTTTGTGGTGTAAACTATTGAGCAACATTAGTCTTGTGGGCCACATATTAGGCTAGGGTACAAGTGAACATATTAAAATAAAGTGATGTGATACACCTTCTTTTATAACCAATCGATTAAACTATTGATTTTATTTGATATGAAACCAAATAAATTCAACAATGGCTGCTAGAATTGAAGATTTAGGTGAAGAAAAGATAGAAAAAAATAATACAATTGGAGATGATTTGAGATGTCGAGAGATATAGAAAGAACTTTAGGGAGAGGGTTGATTTTTTTAGAAAGAAATTAGGAGGGGGTCGGTTTTTGCTATGATACCATATTGAAGGCAATTGTTTTCCTTGATTATTTCTCGCAAATGACAAGGTATATATAGATTACAAAGGGGATGGGTTTGAGCCCAAAATAACTATGATACAGCTAATGATGACAAAGCATCCAAAAATATATCAACTAATTTAGGAAGGTAACTAATCAAATATCAATCAAATATATTGACTGATATTATTAGATGGATTAGGCCCAAGCCCAGTTTGTGGGTTGGGTCCATTATGGTTTCTAGGTTATTTAACATCTATATATTGTGTTTCAATAAAGATTATAACCTACAGGGTTTTCATCATGTAACATGGTATCGAGCCTAAACTTTCGATCCCAAACCCTAAAACTCCTACAACCAAATATGCCGTCATATTTTTTCTTCCAAACCAATCCTTTTTAATTTCTCTACTTTGCCACCAATCTGTCTACTAAACATCCAAAAGTGTTACTCCCTATAATTAATTGTTCAATTCCTTATGTCACATTCCACTGAAACTTATATATTTATCTCGTATAACTTTCCTGCCGCTATACGTACATCATCAGCCAAAGGTAATTAAATAATGGTGTTTCAGAATCATGCATCTGACATGGCCAATTCGAGTTCGGGCTTATCTGGTTTATTCTGGTTTGCTGGCTCAGGTTTATTCGGGTTGGGTGCGATTGATTTTGTTGGCTCAGGTTTCATTCATATGATTGGTGGGATAAAGAAAGCTGATTTGGAATAATGTTTTTTTTCTTTTCTTTCTTTTCTAGTTTATCAATTTAAAAACAAAATTTATGTTTTGTCAATTGTTAATGATTTGTGTTATTTGTGCTAAGGTCATAAATCCACACAACCCCGCGTGATTTGTGTTGGTGATTTGTGCAAAGGTCACAAATTCAGACAATTTGTGTTGGTGATTTGTGCTAAGGTCACAAATCCACACAACTGTGATTTGTGTTGGTGATTTGTGCTAAGGTCACAAATTCACACAATCGTTTGTTTGTTTTAATGTTTTTTTTTTTCTCATGTCCGAGCTTTTGTGATTTCGCCGCTCGGACTGCGGGGGAGTATTAGATGGATTAGGCCCAAGCCCAGTTTGTGGGTTGGGTCCATTAGGGTTTCTAGGTTATGTAACCTCTATATATTGTGTTTCAATCAAGATTATAACCTACAGGGTTTTCTTCATGTAACAATTCTAAGGTTGAAGAAAAGTTAGAAGAGGAAAATAAAAATCATGAAAACTCATAAATGAGCCCATGCATAAGAACTCATAAATCAGCCCATGCATATAAAGCCTACTGTCAATCATAAGAATCGAGGGCCCATGCATATTTTAAAACCACATTAAACGATAAATGCGAGTAGCTGTCATAACTTGGTCATAACTTCATATGCGTTCTTTTGGTTTTATGTGTGTTTGGACGTTTAAACAAAAAATAGAATATCTAATTTTGCAAGTGTTAATGAGTTTTTTGGTTTTCAGTATTCTGCTGATAGACTGTCTTGTTCAAAGTACAACAGTTGGTCTGATATTTATGTATCCTACGACCCAAAAACTGAATTAAAACATGATGTCTTCCACAAGGGATCCATCAGTATTCAAAACCACAAAGTTACTGGCAGGCTCATTTGGAGCATTTTCGGTTTTTACGGGCGCAGTCGAGTTAATCTTTGCTTTGATCTACGATATCCTGACAAATTAACTATGAAGTCACGTATACTCGTCAAGCTCGTCAAGTGCTCGATAAAAGAAGAAAAAAAAAGACTAATAAAGTTTTATAAATCATATGACATTAACTTATAACTATGTCAAAGGTAATTTCTTGTATACACAACACCAGTACTTAGAGTGTTGTTACGATCTACATAATGTTTTTCATCTCCTTAGCACAATTCTTTTATTAAAAAAGTCCCCTATTTCCTCAATTTGTTTTGTGGTTTGTTTTAGATTGCAAATATAAATTTTCTTTGGTTTCTTGATATCCTCATATGCATGAATCTCCAGAATCTAAGTTATAATTTTGTCCATACACATAAATCCAAACTCCAAGCTTTGTTATGGTCACAATTCGCAATTACATTGTTACACTCCCGGTAACAATGTCGATTTAACCTTTGATTAACAATGTTAATAAGAACATATCTTTAGCTCGTGGCTGCTAGTGTCTAACTCTTCTTAAATAGTATCTAAACATTCGGCACTTGAGTCGAAAACCTAAACTATATAAGTAAGATGTCTTTAGACACAATTTATAACATAATCGTGCAAAATGGCACGGTTTGAGCATTTTCAATTCATTGCCTTTGTTTTGACTTTAATAATCATATCAATTACGTCGTTAGCTTCATCATCTTCATCAGATGATTATCAAGCGTACATTGTCCTTATGGACAAATCAATGATGCCATCACCATACTCTAGTCACCACAACTGGTACACTTCTATACTTTCATCACTTTCAAATGAAGCCCCTGCAATGCATCTCTACACGTACAACCACGTCATGGACGGGTTTAGTGCAGTCCTAACAAAGTCACAACTCGTGCAACTTGAGACAACATCAGGCTTCGTAACAGCATTTGAGGAAACACTTGGAAAGCTTCACACAACTCACACGCCTAAATTTCTAGGACTAAAGAAACATTCAGGGCTATGGCCCGTTTCAGGCTTTGGTGATGATATGATCATTGGCATACTTGACACAGGAATTTGGCCTGAAAGTGAGAGTTTTCACGACAAAGGGATGTCGGAAGTACCTTCTCGTTGGCGAGGTGCTTGTGAAACTGAAGGTTTTTGCAATAAGAAACTCATTGGCGCACGATCATTTAGTCAAGGAATGAAGCAACGAAGGGAGAATATTTCAACAACAGATGATTATGATTCCCCTAGAGATTATGAGGGACATGGTACGCATACATCTTCCACAGCTTCTGGTAGTCGTGTACACGCTGATTATTTCGGTTATGCAAAGGGGACAGCCACTGGAATAGCACCAAATGCGCGGTTAGCTATGTACAAAGTGTTGTTTCTAGATAATTCATATGATGCTGCAGCTAGTGACACATTGGCTGGAATGGATCAAGCGATAGAAGACGGTGTAGACTTAATGTCTTTATCATTAGGGTTTTTTGAAACACGGTTTTCCCAAAACCCGATTGCGATTGGTGCTTTTGCAGCTATGGAGAAAGGGATCTTCGTATCTTGTTCTGCTGGTAATGGTGGTCCTCATCGTTATACTCTCCTTAATGGAGCTCCTTGGATCACAACCGTTGGTGCAGGTACTATAGACCGCGGGCTTTCTGCTTTTGTTACACCAAATGATCCAAGTTATGGCACATTAGTAGGGAAGTCGATATTCCCCGAAAATCTGTTGGTAGAGAGGGTACCTATTTACTATGGATATGGAAATAAAAGTAAAGAAAATTGTGATGATGGATCACTCGATCCGAAAGATGTTAAAGGGAAATATGTTTTTTGTGATGATGGGCCGGTTGATTTGGAATTCATCGGAGCAGCCGGAGTTATCTTCAGTTCAGACTACGGTCCCTTTATGAAGCCCAAAGACTTCAATTTACCGATCGTTGCATTGGAACCGAAGGTTGGGCATAAGTTAAGGAAATACTTAATTAGCACTAAAAACGCGAGTGTTAGTGTTAAGTATGGCGAAACTGTGTTAGGTACTAAACCATCTCCACAAGTTGCATACTTTTCATCAAGAGGACCCGACACACGATCTCCTTGGATCTTAAAACCTGATCTATTGGCTCCTGGAGTCGATATCTTGGCTGCGTGGGCCCCGAATAGACAAAGTGCATCCATTGGAGATGATTATTTGTTAAGTGATTATAAGCTCCTTTCCGGTACTTCTATGGCTTCTCCGCATGTAGTAGGAATTGCGGCATTGTTGAAATCAACACATCGTGACTGGAGTCCTGCTGCAATCCGATCAGCAATGATGACAACAGCTTATATACTCGATAATAATCAAAGTATAATTATGGATATGACTACAGGGGAACAAGGTAACCCTTTAGATTATGGTGCAGGTCATGTTAACCCGAATAAAGCCATGGACCCGGGTTTGGTTTATGACATACAACCCCAGGACTACATCAACTATCTTTGTGCAATGAACTACTCAAGAAACGAAATTCGAGTCATTTCAAAGAGGTCAGAGATTGATTGTGCAAATGCGACACTTGATCTTAACTACCCTTCATTTATGTTGGTCTTAAACAATACGAATACCACAAGTGCCACTTTTCAAAGGGTGTTAACGAATGTTGGGGAGTTAGGTTCTTCATATCGAGTGATGGTGGAGACTCCTAATACGGGTATGAATGTTACTGTTGAGCCTGCAATAATCTCTTTTGAAGGAAAATATAGTACGGCTGAGTTTACAGTTACTGTGGATGTTGATATAACTGATGCTCCTCCAACTTATGCTGGTTATTATGGTAATTCTGGGTATCTAAGGTGGTACGAGGTAAACGGGACCCGTGTTGTTCAAAGTCCGATCGTGTCTGCAATAGCATCTTCCAAGCCTCCTTAAGATTGAAAAATGGATAACCAAATAGTGCAGCTAGTTGCGGATTTTACTGCATAAAAGAGCAACTTTTGGCTCGACAAGTTGCCATTGAATTTGTCGAGTCTCTAAGGCACATAAGTGATCTTGGGAGTA
>BQNB010101494.1:0-18427 GCA_026074375.1 Tanacetum coccineum | reverse complement strand
TTCCTGGAACTTTTCTTCCTTCTCTACCTGGAAAGTGATGAAGGTGATGGTTAACCTTCAAAACCTCCTAGAACTACTAAGGCTACTAGAATGGATGATATTATGATTGAAAGATAATGATTGGAATGATTTTGCTCTAAAATTTATACTCTATTTATAGCTGAGGATGGGTCTTCAGTTGCTGAATTAGGGGGAGTGAAGAGTTGCACAATCATTGCAATCATTTATGATTTTGGAGTAACTGACAGAAAAGTGCGCCGCACACAAGAAATTGTGCGCCGCACTTGGTGATTAATTAAAGGGCATTCAATTCGTGTAGAAGTACACCGCACAAAATACATTGTGCGCCGCACATTGGCTTTAATCATTAACTCCTCTTTTAATTTTTCTTCTAGATCCTTCTTGTAACGACCGTTAGTGCTTTTAACTGGATTTCTTTGCATTGTTAGTCCTTTTCTTTACTTTTGGTTCTGAAATGAATATTACACAGCAAACAAGCAAAACTTTGCAATATTTCATGCGTTAATGTATATATTTAGTGTATTTTTGAGGGATAATTTATGTATATTTAGAGCGTTATCAGAGAGCTATCCCGGCATCTAGATTACTTGGTCCGTATCACTAGATCTAGTTGAATGATAGGTCGCATACAAAAGCACGTATTCAAGTATAAATTGATAAACATAAACAAGCATGCAACGATAAATTAAGAAATCGAGATATAAACAAAACCAAACATTCAGATCTTTATAATAATGGCTAATACCCGAAGGTATAAGCCTTCAAACATCATATTTAATACAAGAGTAATGGATTAGCCAAGGTAAACTAACCGAGTTAACGAATGATACCAAAAACTAAACGATTACAAAAGTATAAGAAATTACACGTTGTCTTCTATGGATTAGAATGCGTTGCAAGACCTCTTCTGCTCTTTTTCTCCTCTGAAAATTGACTTTTGTGGTTTAGGTATCGAGAATATGATTTAGCACACTTAAAACTCGTTTTTGAGTTTTCTATTTATACTGTCTGGAAGTCGGTTCGATACAGCGTATCCAATGGGTTGGATACGGCGTATTGGAGTTTCTTGGAGTAGGGACCATGTTTGATATCTTCCAGAATATTCACATACTATATTTCTAATACGGCGTATTGGTATTTTGGATACGGCGTATTGATCAAGTTTCCTTTATGGTCTTTGGTGAGTGCAGGCACGGATACGCCGTATCTTCCTTGATGGATACAACATATTGGTAGTCAAAATCATTAATCTTCAAAATATCTTCGTTTAAGCTCCAGAATGCGCGCCTTTTGCTAATATTCACCAAGTACTCTATAATTACTGCAATTCTCAATTATAAACGATTAAGTAACAATTCTTTGCAATAATTATACAAAATGGGTTAATTACATGGGATAAATGATGCTATAAAATAGACGTTATTTGATGTCATCATCTACGTTTAGTACTTCTCTATATTTAACATAAAGAAAATCACAGCAATTGTATCTCTAAATAAACATTGGTTAGAATAAGAAAAAACGATAACTGTACAGGACAATCGATACGCCGTATCCATGGTGGTGGATACGGCGTTGCATTCAGAATCCTGAATACGCCGAGTTTGTAAATAAAGTTTTTATAAGTACTGAAAAATAAAAGATAATGTGTCCATGGTATTCAATACGCCATATCCAAGGAGTTGGATACGCCGTATCGAACTACTAGACAGACAGACTCAATACAAAAATTAAATTATATTCCGGGTTGTCTCTCGGCAAGAACTTTTGTTTATTGATGAGTCTTTAAGTTAGACTTCCTTCATCTCTACTTTGTACGCTTTAGAGACCATCCTTCGTCTTTCTTGCAAAAACTCTCTTGGTAGACGTGAGACATGTTTTCTTTGGTTCGGACCCAAATATCATACTCATACTCCTTGATAGTAACATATTCTTCTACTGGTCCGAATGAGTATTTTATGACCTCAAAATTTTCAGATTTGAACGTTGGTGGTTTCTCGTAAGGTATCCCAATTAATTTGCTCTTCCTTTCTTTGAATCCTTTTGAAATCAAGTTATTATCTAAGTCCCTGATATCATCATCGTCATCTTTCATTAGCTCGTGATCATCAAACCATTCTTGATTCGCTTGAATTGCATCATTACCATTATTAATTCCTTCAGCATTAGGTAAATAATTGCTCTAAGAATCTTCACTTGATTCTTCCTCTTCTTTCTTTCCCTACCAATATTCTTCTAACTTCATTATTAATTCGTAATCGAGTTCATGATAATTACCAAAACTTTCTTTTAACCAAGAGCAAAAATTGTTTTCTTTCCTATTCTCATGTCCCCATGATCCTTCCAATATAGATTTTTCTTTTAAAGCTTCATCCTTCAAATCACCATCTTTAAGTCCTTCATACCACTCATAATTTTAAAGTCATGTTGTAAGGCATAAAGGTGTAACAAAACAACAATTATGGTAATTTCCTAAACACGATTGGCTTCTTAACGGGTTGTTCTAGGGTATCTTACTCTTAAAGTGAGAGTAAACAAAGGGTTTATATGGGGGTTAACTAACCGGTGTAGTTAGTTAATAAGCAATATGTAAAGGCGTTTTGGGTGTAATCCAAATTTTTTACCAATTTAAACAGGTTACTCTATCTAAATCTATAGTACTCATCATTGTGGTCTTGAGTGATATACCAAGCCAAGTTTTAAAGTCTACTACATCATCGGCATACTCATATTTTGTGAAATTTGGGTAAACATTTGGAAACGGATAAGGTTAAATTCTCACAATATCTAATAAGGGTTGTTGTGTATGGGTTATGTAACATGTAATTTTAAATAAGTATGCTTGAATTTTTTTTAAATTTAAGCATATTTTAAGAATTTTAGTGTGAAAAATTAAACAATTAAACATTCTAATTCCCAATCCCCCCACTATTGAATTAATACAATGTCCTCTTGTAAATATAGTAAACATTAAATAGGGAAGTAAAAAAGAATTAGAATGAGAAACTCCCCTATATTTTTCTCGTAAGATTATTCATGTTCGGTTTTTATTGAGCAAGATTGTGTGTTGAACAGCCGTCTTGAAGTTTTAAGACTCCCACATTTCCAAATTTCTAGATTTGTAAATTCTCCACCAATATTCATCAATATTTCTTTCATGAGGTTCTGTGTAAAATAAGAAAAACGTGCATCCTTATTTTTGGTACCTATGGTTAATTTAAACTAAACTAAACAAACTAAATACGAGTCAGTCTAGTGAATATGCCGTATCATGTGCATGAATACGCCGTATTGCCAGAACTGACAATAATGTTTTTAAAGTGCATAAAAAGTAAAGACTGATAATGTCCAGACAATCAATACGCCGTATGGTATGGAGTGGATACACCGTATTGATTTCTGGGAAGACAGACTCTGTTAGGAATACGAAAATCCTAAGAAAGTATCGCTCACTCCATAAATAACTGTCGTTAGCTCGTTTAGTTATTTTTGGAACCTTAATAGGCTAAGTTAGGAAAAGTCCATAGAAAGCCCATGTAAGTCCATCCATGGCCAGCCTCATTAGGGTATTTATACACCTCTCCATGCCTTGGAGAGGTGGTTGGTTGTTCATTTTTCACACATAATACATTTTCTATCTTATGTTTACTTTCTCTCTCTAAGTGTTCATCCAACTCACTCTCTCTCTAATATAACTTCTTTCCCTTTTTTCAAGTATGTTATTAGATTAGTCTTTAATTGGTATCAGAGCCATGGAGTGGTGTGTTTAGATTTTGTGTTTATTGTTTATGTTTGTGCGTTTTCCTACTAAAAAGGCCTCATCTCTTTGATTTTTTCTTGTTTTTTAAGCTTAAGTTCCACACTAAAAGATCATCCAAATAGGTAGCTTTGATCTACTATCCTTGGATATAGGTGTGTGTACTTAGATTCATAGAAAAATCTCTTATTTTGTGTCATTTGGGTTCATTAGCTTTATAAAGGTTAAAATCTTGATTTTAAATTTTTCGGCTTAAAAACCTTAAAGTTTTCATTTTTCTTGTCCCTATTCGGCTTATAAACACTTTTGGTACAAAAATTTTCGGAAAACAATCGTCAAAAACGTGTCTTTTTGAGTTTTAAAAAAGTGGGTTTCGTGAAACAACCGAACTAGTCAATTTCAGTGTGTGCCGAACTAGTTTCTATCAGTGATAACCGATCTAGTCTACTTCAGTGTGTGCCGATCTAGTTTATTTCAGTGTGTGCCGATCTAGACTACAACAGTGATAACCGAACTAGTCAATTTCAGTGTGTGTCGAACTAGTTTCTATCAGGGATAACCGATCTAGTCTATTTCAGTGTGTGCCGATCTAGTTTATTTCAGTGTGTGCCGATCTAGACTACAACAGTGATAACCGAACTATTCAATTTCAATGTGTGTCAAACTAGTTTATATCAGGGATAACCGATCTAGTCTATTTTAGTGTGTGCCGATCTAGTTTATTTCAGTGTGTACAGATCTAGACTATAACAATGATAACCGATCTAGTCTATATTCAGTGTGAACCAAACTAGTCATTTCTCAAAGACCACCGAACTAGTCAAGATTAATAGAAACTAAACAACTCGCATTTTCAAATTATACGATTCATTTCTTTGACTTGCAAATCACGTGGAAGTTATTTCATATATTGTGTGTGTCCCCTGAATTTTGGCTACAGTCATAGTGAGGTCTAAGTTGATTAACCAATGTCATACTTTTGAAAGGTCAGATTCTTGACGAATTCTGGACACATTGGATTAAGGAATTTCTTAAGGGTATTTGTAAAAGGGTAATGACTTTGGGAGAGCTAGGAGAGGTTCATAAGACATGTAAGTAGCATGATGAATTTTGGTTTGAATTATGGGAGTGTTTAAGTGGTGCGTTTAGGACGCGTAAGTGAGTATAAAATTCTGCTCAAAACCAGAAAATATAAAGTGTAGCAGTGAAGTGTAAATGGCATATGTAGGAGTTGGAAAAGGTTTAAATCAAGTATAGAATTATGGTAGATAGCTTAGATATCCATCATAGTTGAGGTTACATCATATTGGGTTGAATGCCTAATTTATGGTAGCTTATTGTGTGCTTAATTGTTTAGATTATCCGTGAAGTGTTTGTGAAGCTTTTGTTGGATTCTTTTGGGAAGCTAAGCATCAGGTGAGTTTCATAGCCCCTTTTTCTTATGTTTTCTTAGGGTGAAAATGATGCTATGAGTTTAAATGTTTTAGTTGCTGTGATTATGTGTTTGTATGTTATGTGGTATGCTCCATGGCTTGGTGATCAATTGGAGTTATTATTATTATTGTTGTTGTTATGAAGTATGTTAGTTCAGTTGAGAGTGGTGCTTACCATAAACAAATCCAACTGAAGGGTTGAAATAATACCCACTGACTTTGTGTTCCGATCGGAGGTTAGTGAGCTACCCATGACCCTATTGTGAGTATGGAATGATAGACCCAGTGGACTGTGGTGTCACGTGTGTTGTTTTGTATTGTTTTAATAGTCGCAGTAATTGTTTTGTAAGATTTTGTTATGTGTCTTAACCCTATGACTCTCACCAACCGTTGTGTTGACGTTTTTAAGCATCATTTTCAGGTGAGCTTCATGAGAATATTGAGGTTAAGAGAAGTGACTAGAGCGACTGCTAGGAGTGCATTGGAGTTCGCTCCTGAGTTTGTTTATGTTTATTGTTTGGATTATGTTCTGCATGTCCCTCTTTCTCATTAATAAAGACACCATTAGGTTTTGGGTATTGTTATGACACTTTGTTTCTTTGCTTTACTTTAGTTTTCATTTTAGTAGTCTCTGTATAGACACCATATGTTGTGATGATATCCATTCTTGTTTATGCCTCGCGTTTCTGCCTTGGCGGGGTGTGACAACTATGTTCGGGTCTTGGTGAGCATTCCTGTCCCTTAGCATGTAGGCTCTTCCCTAGGCATTGTTGTTGGTGGTCTTTCGGCTCTGATTTGCATAATGCCATTTCTCTCCACAGGCATGACAAGTAACTGTCACTAGTAGCAGATTACTTCCAGTGGCTGGCCTTTTGTTTCTGCAGTTCTTGGTCAGATGGCTCACCTTGTTGCAAGTATTACACTTAATAGTGCAAGGTCCTGTGTGATGCAAAGTGCATTTCTTACACAAGGGACGGTTTCCAGTATACCCATTGTTTTTAGTTGGAGTGACAGCATAAGACCTAAAGGTTTCCTGTCTTCTGTTCTGTTGTGGTTGGTGATTATTGTAGCGGTTGTTGGTGTTAGTGTTAAGGTAGTTGTTGTTATTGAAAGTTCTTCTGTCGTCAAAATTTCATTTGTGATCACTTGATACTTGCACCGAAGTGTGCTTTGTTACCTGATCTATTCGCCTCTGGGCTATGTTAATGGCTTCCTCTAGAGTTTGAGGTTTAGAGGCGGTAACATTCCCTTCAATACTTCGAGGCAATCCCCCGATGAAAACTTCCATCATTTTCTCAGAATCTGGCACCATAGTGGGACACAAGGTTGCCAATTCCTGGATTCTTCTCACATATGTATTGAGATCATTCCCTTTCACAGTCAGATGGTAAAATTCGTCTTCCATCTTCTGGACCTCAGTTCAGGGACAATATTTCTTTATCAAAAGCTTCTTGAATTTAACCCAGATAATCTTGTAAGCTTCTTCTATCCCAATAGGTTAGGCAAAAGAATTCCACCAGGATAGAGCTTCTTCATTTAAAGTACCAGTAGCAAACTTCACTTTGTAGTCTTTAGTACAGTTGCTACGGGAAAACACTGATTGAGTTCGCTCAAACCAACAGATAAGTCCAACAGCTTCTTCTGTACCTTTAAAGTTGATAGGTTGGCAGCTCATGAACTCTTTGTAGCTACACTGTCTTGCTACAGGAGCTTCTCTTGGTCTGGTGGTATTATCAGTATTTGTCATGTTAGCGGCTTGTGCTTCTAGAGCTGCGGAAACACTGTCAGCAACTAGTTTCCTGATGGCAACTTGAGTCATGGCTAGTGCTTCAGATGTTGATGTCCTTTTGGGAGGCATTCTAAAAAGCTCTAGGTTTTCAAAATCCTTTCTATCTGAAGAAAGCTCAGTAGTTGGAACCCGAAGCTATTTGTTGTGAATATTTTTGTGTAAAACTTATCCCTTTGTGATTTACTGACCTCTGAAGGAGACTAATGCTTGCTGAAAGAGAGTCGTTCAAAAATGTTTTAAAACAATAAGGATCCTATAATGTTAGAAAAGAAAGTTAATACTACACCAGTTGATTATGCTGTTCTTAATCAACTCTCTCAAGATTTTGAAAAATGATTTGTTCCAAAAACTGAATTATCTGCTGAACAAGCCTTTTGGTCTCAGAATTCTGTGAATTCTGCAGAACCCACTCTTTCTAGTAGACCCACCATGTTGAGGTTCCAAAAGAACTTCTAAGTCAGCATGGTTAATACGAGTTTGAAGAAACTTAAACACCATCTTGCTGGTTTTGACGTGGTTGTAAAAGAAAGAACCATGGCCACATCCATCACTAAGGGGTCTTGAGGATGAAATAATTCCATTTGTAATAGCTCCGAAGGACTTATTTAATACATTCGATCAATATTTGATTGATGAACTTTCTAAAGTCCAAAATGTCTTTAATCATATGGAACATGCTGTGGAACAACATCGTTTAGAGTCAAAAACATTTGAAGTTAAAATGAATAAAGTTTTGAACGAAAACGAACGACTCTTGGAACAAGTCATTAACAAAGATATTTTGAACATAATTATGAATTCTTCTGTGGATAATGCTTCTGTGAATGTGCATGAATGTGAAAAGTGTCTAAAACTTAAGACTGAGCTTCTCAACAAAAAGGATTTCGTTAAAAAGGAGATTTACGATAAAGTGTTCAAAATTTTTACCACTCTTGAAAAACATTGCATCTCTTTAGAAGTTGATACTCAACTTAATCAGGAAATTTTTCAAATGGACAATTCTGTTTCAAATCAAAGTGCTCTAAGTTTTAATCATTTGTTTGAATTAAATAAATTAAAAGCTCAGTCCCAAGAGAAAGACACGATCATAAAGAAGTTGAAAGAAATAATTAAATCTCTAAGTGGAAAAATAAATGAGGATAAGATTAAAAAGGACTAGAGGAGATTGAAACAATAAATATTGAATTGGATCATAGGGTGTCAAAGCTTATTGCTGAGAATGAGCATTTGAAACAGACCGATAAGCAACTTTATGACTCGATTAAACCAGCACGTATTCGATCAAAAGAACAATGTGAGGATTTAACTAATCAAGTCAATCTAAATGCTCTCAAGGATGACTTAAGGAAACTTAAAGGAAAATCTCTAGTTGATAATGCTGTTACAAAATACACTATTGATCCAGAGATGCTTAAGATTGATGTGGAACCAATAACCTCTAAATTGTTGAATAAAATGACAACTCACTCTGCCTATATTAAGCACACACAGGAAGAAGCTGTAGTTCTTAGGGATCTAGTTGATCATGTTAAAGAAAATTATCCTCTAGATCATTCCTTAGAATCTGCCTGTAGGTATACTAAACACATTCAGGAGTTGCTTACAAACATCAGTAAAACATGCCCTAGTATCAACAATTCTGGTGAAAAATTAGTGGCTGTGACCCCAAAGAATAAGCACAAAAGAGTTAGTGTTAGCCTCAATTTATTGAGTCAAACAAGGAAGCTCGGTCACTCTACGATGGAGCTTCGGTCTTTAATTAGTTAACGTTGTAATAGGAAAGTATCGGGAATCGGGCTCGATAGTTAATCTAATATTGTATATGTTTCGGGTTTAATCCCAAGCAAAACCCGAGCCCGGGTCCTAGTTAAATATCCCGCGCGTCACTTTTAAGTGTCGCGGTTTTCCACTTGGAAAAGTTAGTTGTTGAAAGTTGCTAAAAATATCTAAAATATCTTTTCTCTTTTCTCTCTCATTTCTCTCTCCTCTTTCTCTCTCTAAACAACTCATCTCTCTTTCTCATTTCTAGTTCCGATTTCGTGATCGATTGTATGAAGTGAAGTGTTATCGGGATCCTACAATTGGCATCAGAGCTACGTGTGGATTCGTGGTTGATTCGTGTGGTTAAACAAGATCAAATTCGTGGGTCAAAAAGAAGTCAATAGAAAAAAATCAAACCCGAATTTTTGTGCTTAGATGTGTGAATGTTTATGTTATTAAGCAAGATCTAGGCATAAGGTAGCTAATTGTGCAAGAGAAATCAAGTTAAAAGGTCAAAAAGGGTGATTATAAGGCGATTTTTGGTGGAAAAAGTCGTATTTTTCGTCGTTGCGTTTTGACTCTCTGGCAAAATTCATGTTGCGTTTTGATTTTCTTCTTGTTGCGTTTTGATTTTCTTCTTGTTGCGTTTTGATTTTCTTCTTGTTGCGTTTTGATTTTTTTAAACAGGTTCAAAACGCAATCATTGCGTTTTGGTTAGAAGAAATTTTAAAATATTAAAATAATCAAAACCCTATTTCGAAATTTTTTTATGGTTGCGTTTTGGATATTTTTGAATATTATATTGACTGCGTTTTGACCATTGCGTTTTGACCATTGCGTTTTGACCATTGCGTTTTGACCATTGCGTTTTGACCATTGCGTTTTGACCATTGCGTTTTGACCATTGCGTTTTGACCATTGCGTTTTGACCATTGCGTTTTGACCAAATCTCAACCACTGCGTTTTGATAAAGTTCATTGCGTTTTGATTCAAAAGTCACTGCGTTTTGGTTAAAGATAGCATTGCGTTTTGTCTAGAAATCTTGTGTGAAGAAAAGGGTTTCAGTAAAACAGCCATAACTTTTGATCCGTAAGTCCGTTTCAGGCCCGTGACCTCTCAAATCGAAGAGAAAAACGTGACGGATCACGCTGTAACCACCCTTTAGCTGGTTAAGGATTTCTTAAGGCCCAAAAAGCTCGTTTACTATGATTTATTGACATTTTTCAGTTTTTTGGAATTTGTGTTAGACTTGTTTTTGTTCTAGCTCACGGCCCATCTGTATTTTTAGGCCCGTTTCAGTTTGGTGAGCCTATTTAAACAAACAGCTTTAACCCTAGCCAGAAAATTATCTGTTTTTAGACAATTAAATCATTGGCCGCTGATTCCGAATCAAATCATTCACGGTTTTCTATTGATTTTGTAAAATCCCGTTAAATTTTTATCGGTTCTAATCATAGACTTGTAAAATCCCGTGAACCAGATTGCAGAAATAAACAAATGCAAAACTAATTCAAGACAAAACAAAAGAAAGTTGCATGGTATTCTTTTCAACTGCTTCATTCACACCTCAAGTGTACTTTTAAAAAGAAGTACTTAAAAGGAACCAGTCGAACCCGGAGGATGGATTCAAAGAAGTTGCATGTAGTGAGCTCAATCATTTCACCTAACAAGAAATACTAGCAAAAAACTCACTCTCTTGTCTCTGTTGCTCACGGATCAAAACAGCAACCCCACACCCTTTATATTTTCAATTTCTAAACTTGTTTAAGTATCCTAAGATCACTAGTAGTACATAAATCAAGTTTATATAATTAATTATATAAACATTTAAAACTCACTGATTAAATTCGAACTATAAATCTGAGATTTTATATTTTATAAAAATAATAAATCTCAATACGATTCTATGTTAGCCTCAAAATATTGAGTCGAACATGAAGTTCGTCCATTATAAATGTTAGTCTCGGTCAATCAATTAGTTAACGTTGTAATAGGAAATTATCGAGAATCTGGCTCGATAATTAAACTAATATTGTATTTGTTTCGGGTTTAATCCCAAGCAAGACCTGAGCCCGGATATAGTTAAATAGTCCCGCTCGTCACTTTAAGTGTCGCGGTATTTATATACATTTCTCCACTTGGAAAAAGGTTACAGGTTGATTTCTTTTAATATTTGTTTCTCTTTTCCTTAATTCTCTCCTTAAACTCTCTCTTTCTTCTTTCTCTCTCTAAAACATCATCTCTTCTTCTATTTTCTAGTTTGATTCGTGTGTGTTATATGAAGTGAAGTGATATACGAGATCCTACAATTGGTATCAGAGCAAAGGGTGGATTTGTGTGGTTAAATAAGCTAAATATTAGTTGGATTTTTTTTTGAAAATAAATCCCATGGATGCAATTGTTGGTTTTCGGCTTAATTGGTTGTTAAACCTGTTCTCTCTTGGTTCTACATGTTGAGGAGGTTCATGTGTTGCCATTGCAAGTGATATACAAACTCCAAATTCGATTTATAAGCTTGTGGCTTATTTTAGTTAAAAATAGCCCACGGCTTAGAAATTTTTTTGGGTTAAATTTGTTGGTTAATCTTGTTGTTTCTCTTGCTCTACATGTTAAACAAGGTGTATTGTTGCCATTCCAAGTGATACTCAAGCCTCAAGATCAAAAACAAGCAAATAAGGTTCGGATTATTTTCGTGTTCTTCGTGGAGGGTTGCTTCGTTTTTGAAGATCCACAAAGAAATACATGTTATTGTATGTTTAATCTTCAAATACCTACTTAGGATTACAAGTATCTAGCTTATTTTCGTGGATAAAAAGCTTATTTGGCTCGATTATGCTTAATTCGTGCTAGTGTTCATCGTGGAGGGTTGCTTAAAATATCATTTTCTAAGTGGAGGGTTGACATAAAGTAGGGACAAGATCCGGATTTTAAGGAAAAAGTCAGTCGGCGGTTTGACCAAAGTCAAAGGCGGGTTAATTAAAACATTTGAAAATGGCGGTTTGAAAACGGCGGTTTGAATTTCAAGGGCCAGCGGTTTGGTAAAAGTTTGGAGGCGGTTTGCTATAATTCAGGCGGCGGTTTGTTCATATATTGGCGGCGGTTTGGTCAATATTTAGGTGGCGGTTTGCTTAATTTTTGGTGGCGGTTTGGCACATTTTTGGTGGCGGTTTGGCACATTTTTGGTGGCGGTTTGGCACATTCTAAGTCGCGGTTTGACCACATTCTAAGTGGCGGTTTGCTATAAGTTTGGCAGCGGTTTGGCTCCTTCTTGGAGGCGGTTTGCTTATTATTTTAAGCAAAATTTCATCCTAGGCAAATTGGACTTTGGACTTAAATCGACACTTAATCAAACTAATCAAAACATCAAAACAAACCATAAACAAGGACTTAAAAGACAAATCTAACAACAATCAAACCTTAAACAACAAACAATCAATCATTCACGGTTTTCTATTGATTTTGTAAAATCCCGTTAAATTTTTATCGGTTCTAATCATAGACTTGTAAAATCCCGTGAACGACTATTGTATTCAAAACCACAACATCAATCACATCATATCCACTTAAGATCCAACAACTATCACACTTCATAATTCATAACCATTCATTCATCATGTCTACTCCAGTCAATACATCCTCAACAGATAGTCAAATGCATAATAATATCATGGCAGCTGGTTCAAAAGATCATCCACCAATGCTTGGACCAGGAAGATATTCACAATGGAGATCACGTTTTCTACGGTACATTGACACAAAACCAAATGGTGAGGGACTGAGAAAAAGCATACTATCTGGTCCCTACGTGCCATCTATTGTACTAGTTCAAGTTGTTGCTGCAACGGAAGGTAATCCTGCAATACAACAACATACAACAATTGAAACAGTATTGAACATGACTCCAGAGAACAAAGAACACTTTCTGTCTGAAAAAGAAGCAATTTTCTTGCTTTTAACTGGTATTGGAGATGATATCTATTCCACTGTTGATGCTTGTAAAACAGCGAATGAGATGTGGATAGCCATTGAAAGGCTACAACAGGGTGAATCATTAAACGTACAAGATGTAAAGACCAATATGTTCTGGGAATTTAGGAAGTTTACTTCTCATGATGGAGAGTCAATGGAGTCTTATTACTCCCGGTTTTACAAACTGATGAATGAGTTTACAAGGAGCAACTTGCAAGTTACAACAATGTAAGTGAATGTTCAATTTTCTCAACACTTCAACAGAATGTCAAGATTTGTGACGGTTGTGAAGCAATCAAAGAAATAGACACCATCTCATATCACAAACTTTTTGAAATTCTGAAGCAGTATCCAAAAGGAGTTAATGATATTACGCGCTGAGAGACATAGTCCTAAAGTGCAAATCCATTAGCACTTCTTGCGGCTGCTCAACCATATTCAGATAATTACTATCAAGCACCAAAACCTCAGAGAACAAATGCAACATCATCTTCTACAAGACCAAGTTCATCTACCCGACACAAAGGCAAAGAGATCGCCAAACCAGTTACACCTCAATCTGAGTCAGTTTCTGATGAAGACAGTGATCCTGAACAAGCTCAGAGGGATAAGGAAATGCAAAAGAATTTGGCACTCCTTGCAAAGTATTTCTAAGAAAACAAAGTCTGTAACTGCGTGTAATGACAGTTCAAATTCCAGAACTTCGCATGTGAATGCTGTTTGTGCTGAATGTGGAAAATGTGTGTTTAATTCCAATCATGATGCTTGTGTTTCTAGATACTTGAATGACGTGAATGCTAGAACTAAGAAGCCTAAGGTAGTGCCTATTAGTGCTAGTAAACCCAAGATAAAAGCGAACAAATCTGTTGCAACACAACATAAGAAAACAGTTGCATCAGATACCACTATTCAGAAATCCAAGAGTTACCATAAGGAGTTGTATGAGAATACAAATCCGGAATGGAAATGGTGGATAGCTAAGAGATGTCCATCAGGATATAAATGGACACAAAAGCCTCTTAGGACCAAAAAGATATGGATGCCTAAAATCAGGAAAGATGATGTATCAACAAGTATTAGTCCCACTATAGACATTGTCTCTAGGATAACTAATGTCTTGAAGATATCAAATTCCTTAGGATCTAATTTGTCCAATGTTCCATCGTCCTCTAATTCACTTGCAGATTGTAGCTATTCATCTATTCATTGTTGACTCTAGATTGCACAAAGAAATGACGGGCAAATCAGCTGGTTGTGTTATTTGTAGAGAAATTATTGGGTACAGTTGTTTTGGAAATGAATCAATTTGCTCCAATTCTTTGTTATGGAGATACTGAATAAAGGGAATTTACGATTCAAATGGTTTAATTAAGTCGAAGGCCTCAATCACATATTTTCTCGGTTGGTAATTTGTGATGCGATTTAGAGGTGTGCTTTCAGGAATATATACTGGTTTTGTGAGAGAATTCTTTAGGAAACGATTTACTCACCGGTAACCGTGGATCTGATCTCTATATAATTTCTCTTCAAGAAACAACTTCATCAACTCCAATCTGTTCACTGGCGAATGCTTCACCAACTAGCATGGCTATGCATCAATAACTATATCATATTAATTCGATTACCTTACCTTACTTCAAAGAAGAGTTGTGACTGGCGTACCTAAGTTGAAATATGTCAAGGATCAACTTTGTTCGTCTTGTGGAATGAGTAAAGCAAAAAGAAGTTCATTCAAGACAAAAGTTGTTCCAAGTTCCAAAGGAAGGCTAAATTGCTTACATGGACTATATATGGTCCCATGCGGGTTGCCAAGAATAAATGGGAAGAAATCTATTCTGGGTGATTGTTGATGATTATTAAAAGATACACTTGGAATCTTGTTCTAGAATCCAAGGTGAACACCAGAAGTTCTATAAAGACTTTCTCACGATGATTCAACGCAATCTTCAAGCTCAAGTTATTACTGTCCGTACTGACAGAGGCACAAAGTTCTTGAACAAGACACTCCATGCTTATTTCAAAGAAGAAGGCATTGAGCATCAGACTTCCACTCCTCAAACACCTGAACATAACGGCGTTGTTGAAAGACAGAACCGTACACTTGTTGAGGCTGCTCGAACGATGCTTTCAGCTTCTAAGCTTCCATTATCATTTTGGACTGAAGCAGTTACAACCGCATGCTATACTGAGAACAGATCAATCATCATATCGGCTCATGGAAAAATGGCGTACCACATCATTAATGACTGGAAACCTTCAATAAAACATCTTCACATCTTTGGTTGCATTTGTTACATAACTAGAGATGGGGAAAATCTGGATAAGATGAAAGAAAAAGGGGATCCATGTGTCATGGTGGGATATTCTACTCAGTCGAAAGGATATCGTGTTTACAACAAGAGAACACGATTGATAGTTGAGTCCATTCATATTAAGTTTGATGAAATCAAAGAAATGATGTCTGACCACAACAGTTCAGACCTCGCACCACAACGACAAGAGATGTCTGTTGAAAATGTCACTTCAGGCCTCGTTCCTCAAGGATAAAAGGCGTCAGATTATGACAACTTTGGCCCCATGCCCCCAAGACAAAATGTTGTTCCTACAGTAGAAAAGACAGATTCGTTACATCAAGAGTTAGAATTTCTCTTCAATCCTTTACTTGAAGAATATTACAATCCAACACACGGTCTATCTGAGGAAAACAACAATGATCAAGCACCGAATGCATCGGTTCAACAAGATGACTTTTTCAATCCTTTTTGTACACGGGTACAAGAAATTGGTGAGTCTTCCTCACGCAACATTGATAATACCAATGAGCATTCATTTCAACCACAAAGTCATGATTACCGATGGACCAAAGATCATCCATTAGAACAAGTTCGTGGAAATCCAACCATGCCAGTTCAAACAAGATGACAGCTTGCAACAGATACTGAAATGTGTATGTTCGCGCTCACGGTGAGTATTGTCGAACCGAAGAACATTAAGGACGCAATGGCTGATTCTGCATGGATTGAAGCAATGCAGGATGAACTTCATCAATTCGACAGACTAAAAGTCTGGGAACTAGTCGACAAATCATTTGGCAAAATGATTATAAAGCTAAAGTGGTTATGGAAGAACAAAAAGGATGAAGATCAGACTGTAATTCGCAACAAAGCACGACTTGTAGCTAAAGGTTATGCTCAGGAAGAGGGTGTTGATTTCGAAGAATCATTTGCACTAGTTGCTCGCTTGGAAGCAGTTCAGATTTTTGTTGCCCACGTAGCACACAAGTCTTTTCCAATCTATCAGATGGACGTGAAAACGGCATTTCTAAATGGTCCACTAAAGGAGGATGTTTATGTTGCTCAGCCGGAAGGGTTCGTTGATCCAGATCATCCAAAAAAATTCTACCTACTAAGGAAAGCTTTGTATGGATTAAAGCAAGCTCCACGAGCCTGGTATGATGAACTATCAAACTTCCTGATGTCCAAAGGCTTTACTAAAGGCATAATTGACCTAACTATATTCAAGATAAAATACGGGGAGGATATTCTACTTGTGTAGATCTACGTTGATGACATAATTTTTAGGTCTACAAACCCTAAATATTCAAAAAGATTTGAAAAGTTAATGCACAGTAGATTTGAAATGTCCTTAATGAGGGAGATGAAATTCTTTTTAGGACTTCAGATCCACCAGTCCCCAAAAGGTATTTTTATCAATCAGGCCAAGTACGCTTTAGAAATTCTAAAAAAGCATAATATGGACAACTGTCACTCCATTGGTACACCATTGGCTACAAAACCCAAACTAGATGTAGATTTGAGTGGAGAACCCGTAGACCAATCTGATTATCATAGTAAAATCGGGTCACTCATGTACTTGACATCTAGTAGACCAGACTTAGTGCAAGCAGTATGCTATTGTGCACGTTATCAAGCACGACCAACTCAAAAGCACCTCAAGGAGGTTAAAAGAATCTTTAAAATACATAAAGGCACCATTAACATAGGACTTGGGTTCCAAAGGATTCTGCTGTGAACTAACATCATTTTCAAACGTAGATCTGTGCCGCATCGCCGCGTTTGATACTCGCAAAAAGCACTTCTGGAGGGATACTGTTCCGTTGGTGATAGCTAGTAAGGTTGGATGGTCCAAAGAAAAAGGAACTGCACTTGCAATGTCTTAGCAGAGGCTGGTACGTTGGCGTTATCTGCAAGTTGTGCTCAAATGTTAAATGTGGTTCATGAGGCAAAGTCTTAAAGATTATGGCTTCAACTACAACAAAATACCGTTGTATTGCGACTCTCAGTCAGCCATAGCAATATCATGCAACCCCGTACAACATTCGCGAACAAAGCACAGCACATCCATACTGATATCATTTCATAACAGGAACAGGTGAAAATTGGTTTAATTGAACTATATTTTGCAGAACTAAATACCAATTAGCTGAAATGTTTACGAAAGCCCTTCTTGAGGATCGGTTTAAGTATCTTGTCAGAAGGATGGTATGAGATGTTTGACTCTGTGATCTGGAGGTTCTGGACAAATAAGATCTCTTGATATCATCATCATAACTATCATCATGTAATATTTTTGAGAAGGGGAAAAGCCAAATACAAAAATATAAAACTTCAAAAAGAAAATACAAAATCAGAAAAAACAGAAAATTTCCAAAAAGATTCTTCTCGACATGTCTCTTGGAATCGATAACATTTACGTGCTTAGAAATGTCGATTAACATTGACACGGGTGTGTAAATGAAGTTCGAGCGAGAGTTTGCAAATAGTTTCAAAACATGTCATTTCTAATTTTCTAAATGGCTTATGTGCAAATATCAGTACATAACCCGGACTTCAAATAAAGGAAGGTTTATAACTTATCCTCACAACGAGAAAATTAACGTTTCTCGGTCTTGAGCTGTTCTTAAAAAGACATTCAATGTTTTTAGCTCAAGAAAAAGGATAGTGTACGTATCAGTGCGCTTACCCTTAGCGTTAGAAGAGAAGTCCTCTAACATTTGGTTTTTCAAAAAGTTGAACACAATTTTTCAAGAATTTCTCGATGACAATTCATAATCTTTCAAAATTGTGTGTTCAACACTCCATCCCTCACAATGTTTTCAAAAGACAACAATTTTTCAATTGGTCCTATTTTTGAGGGGGAGTTTTTCGAAAAACAAAGTTTTAATGTTCTTGGATACATCAACAACGACAATTCTTATGTATTCAAAACATTATCAAAATGTTCCAAACCATTCATGCTGATAATATTTTCTCCCCACAGAATTTTCAAGACATATTTTAATCATAAGGTATTTCAAAAACTAAGTGTTTATTATTTAAAATAAGGGGAGAAAATGTAATTAAAATATGATCTAATCGACTCAATGTGCTGAACAGTAAGAAAAGGTTTTATGGTTCGATCTTATACCCAACAACATCTTAATTTCATGACGATTCTGAAGTCATAAGGTGGTTAGGTTAGGAATCAATCCTATGATCCAACCAGAACCGGAGGATCTACCCAAGGATAATCCAAAGTTAGAAATAGCAGTCCTTAGGTATGATTGGAGATGAATGTATATGGGAATAATGCCGACTAAGACTGAGCTAACACCGGAATGATCGGTTGAGATTACACTAAATATATATATAATATATATTAAAAGATAAAATATATAAACAAGTGTAAAAACAGCAA